>VXBI01008053.1:143274-251469 GCA_013397375.1 Toxostoma redivivum | reverse complement strand
AGGAGTATGGGGCAGGGGTGGGGGGGTGGGATAAGAATATCTGTTTTTCTGGTACCCTACAAAGCTGAAGTGAGCAGTACTGTGTGTGATGAACAGCAGCTCCAGCAGAGTTGTCTACAGTAGTTCAAGCCCATTACTCCATCCCCATTAGAGACATTTATCATTTAGTCACTATGCTTATGCAACAGTATTCTAAAGTCGAAAAAAATACCTTGCCAGCTCTATATTAGGGATGGATGAATTCATTCTGATAAAATGAGAACTGCTCTTAATTTTTCCCAGACCTGTAACTGAACCAAAACCTAATGTTCATCCATCATTTTTCAGACCCAAAAGTTTGTGCTCTGAAAGCAGGGCCACTGTGTATCAGCTCAAGCAAGGTCCCTAATGCAGTGGTTGGTGGGCATGGCCAGAATGGAACAGATTATTTGGGAATTTCTCCATCCCTTTCCATCTGCAAACTTCTCTCCTAGGCTTCTTGCCAGTGGTGAAACCATGGTGAGGATGTAATCTCCTGGCAGGCCAAAAGAAGCAAAGTGTCAGCAATATGGATTGATATATATATTTAGGAGTAGCTAGATTGAAACACAACATAAACTTACAGTCAGATTAATTTTGGGAAATGTTAACCAGTAAAATACTGCACAATTAAAAAAAAAAATCTTTTCCTACTATTTTGATTACCATGTCATTTTTCCCAAACTTCTTTATTTATATTCCATTATAATATACATGGCATTTACAAGCAGCTTCCAGCAAATTCTTGTGCAGGTACAGAAGAGACTGTATATGTGACTATAGAAAAATTCATGTCTTTCAATACAAAGTTGTATTGCGTTTTGTTGGTTTATCACCCTTATCTACATAGAGATCTGTATGTACTAAGAAATATTTCTTTAGTGAACACTTTTCATATATTGACTAGACTGGAGAAGAGATCTTTCTAAAATCTGATAGAAAGTAAAGGAAGAAATATGTATTACAGCAGTAAAATGGAACATAATAAAATTTTCAGTCCTTAAAAATCTTGTTGAATTTCAGGTTGTTTTTGTTTGTTTGTTTGTTTTTTTTAAGTGCCTAAACAATAAGCAAAAAGCAGTTTCAGTGATTGAAACTAAATTATTTTCAGTGTTTAAACTGAAGTCATGACTTTTCAGCACTTTTCCCTCCAAAAAATGATCTGAAGTAATAAACCTCCATCCTTTGGTGAATGAATGCATTTCTTTATGCCTGTTAAAATTCCAAGACTGCTCAAAATTTACATTTCATCATCTGCAGCCATGGAGTGAAAAATATTCCAAGAAGTTTTGAAGAGGTAAAGCAAAAACTGATGTAAAGACAAGATATTGGAATATTATTTATTGACCATGGTCATAGACTCAGTACTGCAGGCTCCTAGGGTGACATTGGACGTGGGATTATCTCAGAACTACATCTGAATTGTCTGTAAGAATTTTTTTCTATGTTGACAAAAAAGCCCTTCTGTTGCAATTAAAAAGGCATTGAATCTGTTCTCTCCAAGATAGGAATATCGGATTATAGGAAAAAATTCTCCAATGGGTGAGCCTCCCCTTTTTGCAGTGAGGACTATTTGACACAATTTCTTATGTAGTCTGATGTCTTTACTGGACAAGTAGTAGTTTTCTTTGACTAACTTTCAGATTTTTCAGTTATCTGGTCCTGGCTCTGCAAGTTTTTAGGTTTCTTTTCTTCAAAAGACTCACTCCAGCTTTGCCAGCAGTGACAGTCAAACTAGTTAAATGCTGTTCTGGGTGTTGTCTAACATGACCATGTTTGAAAAGAGCAGTTTAGGAATATTGCATCTATAGAGTCCAGGAATGGGCTGTTTATTGTAGCTTGTAATAATTTCAGGGTTATAGTAAGTGCATAGTATAAAGGCCCTAAAGAGAATTTACAGCGTCTTCTGGGGAATAATCTTTGACAATTAAAGTATTAGAGAAACTGAGACTTGTTCAATATTGTCTTGGCTCGTTCAAAAACCCATGCCACACAGGTAGAGACTTCTCAATGGCAGTCCTGTTGAGGCTACTCTCGATTTACAAAGGAAATTAGTAGAATTCATCAATGCAATAATGAAAGTCTGGAGGACAGAATAATGACAAAAAAGCCTCTGGTGATCAGTAATGGCACAGAAGAAAGTGTTGTTAGATCTCTCAGATCTCCAATGTGCTACATGTTCTTTCTTCTCTGCTATTTCAGACAAAAGCTGATATGTCAGATATATCACACAAGATCATGTCGCTGTGTGGTACACTGAATGTACTCATGAAGTTAGATTCAGCCTTGCAGCTTTGAGAACTATGTCTTTAATTAGCTGAAGCAGATACTGATGTTAGAAAGAAATTAGTTCTGTAGTACTTCAGTACCTGTTTCCAGCTATGCGTTGAAGCAACATATTTGGTATGTAGACTATAAAGGCAGCAAGAAGCACAATAGGAATCATGGCTGTTGGCTAAAATTTACTAAAAATAAATTGGATCCTAGAAACTCTGTAGTGCACCCCACTCCATTAATAAATTGTTAAACTGAAAGCTCACATGTACTTTGAGTAACCACTGACATTTTACCTTAAATAAGGATGAGAAATTTCACTTCCTACAAAGTAAAGCATTAAAAGGTTCCTTATCTATGGAACCAGAATAGGGCTATTAGTAACACTGTCTGCTTCTTTTTAAAACCCTATTAGTGTCAGGTAATATGTTTCTCCAATGGGGCTTGATATTCTCTTGGCTAAAATAACCCAGAAAATGAACTTTCCAAGGGAGTATTTTAAGTAATAATAGCTGGCTAAAAAAAAAATGTAACCTTTAGTATCATAAAACATATACTAGCTTTGTTCTTAAAACTGGTTCCACAAGCATCAGCAATGTAATCTGTTATTTCTATTTCTATACATATGTTTCTTTTTTGGTCTATAGGTAAACATGTATATTCCTAATAAACAAATATTAAGTTTGTGCTATCTGAATTCAATAAGATACATAGCTAAAAGGCAGGACTATTCTGACAGCTAAAACTTGATATTTATTCTTCTCTATGCATATAATGCAAAGTAAGAGATGGGGATCCCAAGGTGCTGTGTAAGTATTGATCAATCCTCTTCATGTCATAGTCCTTTAAATGACATTTCAAGTCTGTAAGAGACCTATAGTTGCCTAGGTATTCCTCACAGCTAAAAAGTCCAAGGCTGTTCAAATAGCGTGGACACTTCATGGTGTGAACAACATAGCTGGAATTCTTGTGAAAATAGCACAAACTGCACTACTGTGATTGGAAGCACGAAGATGGAAAACACTATACCACATGCAACGAGCATCATATGAGAGACATTTCTCTGCTGCCAAATAAAGCAGGAACAGAGCATAAACTTAAGCACTGAACAACTGCTTGTCCATACTGGGTGTTTCCCGTCATGTTTACATGCAGAGCAACAGTTTAGTGATCTAGACATTGTCTGGGCACAGTTTGGTGGATAACATATACTGTAAACTATGTGCCAAAGCTACAATGAATAATACTGTTTTTTTTCTCTATCTACATACCTCCATCAATATCTGTAGAGGCTATGTGTGTCTGCAGGTGTTTGTGTGTGTACTCAAACTCCATGCCTTCTTGCAACGTGTCTTGGCATGCAATATTTCTTTGTTTTGTGCTGTAAAAATATCTCACTGTGATGTCCTTTGACATGATCCTTGCTTTTATTCAGACCCTTAAACTGAGAAATGCACAACACACCATAACCATGTCTTAAAATCTCCTGAATAGCCAAGGTCTTTGGACTAGGTGTGATGTGATGTAGATGACACCTGTGTGTGCTCTTTGGCCTAAGATAACAGTCCTTGGCACACATTTATTCTGTGGGACCAGTATAGACATACTCAACAAGAACAGGCAGAAAACAACTCACCAGAATGTGCAAATAGACATAGAATTGAAGCCTATTGTGCTGGAGATTTTCTGGAAAGTGCTTTGATGTTTGAATGCAAGTAGAGAGTCCCTGCAGTTCTTGATTTTACCAGTATTGATCCACTTTTCAGAACTATCCTTCAATTTTCTAAAATGAAGCTTAAAGCAAAAGGATTAAATACCTTGGGTGCATGTAAAACAAAAACATCTCTTAAAATCCAAATGTTCATTAATGACATGATTGATTCTGATCAATGGGGCATAAGGTTTCGACTGAAATGTCCTCCTGTAACTCCACAGTGAATTCCAGGCAAGTGTGAGAGAAATGATCCCAGGTGATGGATCACTTGCTGACTGGCTCAGAGCAACTTTCCCCAGCATTCATTCACTGGATAAATGTTCCTTTTAAGAGTGCTTCAGAGGTCAAAAGTCTTTCTGACTATGAAGGCTGTGAAAAAGAGGAATTCTTTCACCAAAGCACTATTTGTGACCAAGCTCCCTGGGCTGTGAAGCTTGTTTTTCATTGTTTCATGCCTAGTCCTGATGAACTGGTTTGACAGCTGCAGTTTTAGAAACTACCAAATAAAAGAGAAAAAAAAAATAGTTGGGGAAATTTTTCACTGAGAACATATGGGGCAGGAAACCAGTTTAGAAATCTTATGAGTGACTAAAGAACACAAAATCTATGGATTTAGACAATTAAAATCTAGATTCTGATTTGCTCACCCATCCTGGGTGGTAACTGACTGTCAAAATTCTCCTTTTCAGTGAAGCTATGGGAGAGCTAATGCACTGTGAGCATGAAAAACAAAGCCTTGTGCTGATTCACATGCTGCAGTTAACCATGACTGATAAACATTTATCTCCTAAACAAGACTGTGTGCCATGCTCTAACATTCTCTATTTGAAATATGATGGTGCAAATTATTGATACAGACCTCAAACTTGCTCTGAAAAAACATCCCCTTTTATGTGGTAAGTATTTTCTACAGCTTCTTTCTCTCTCAACAAAGGTTTCAGGCTCCTCATCAGCTGTCAGTGTAGTATTGAACACTGGCAATGCAGTCTGAGTTTCAAGTCAGTGTACTATCTAATGGAGCATCCCTTGTGAGAAATTCTAGAGCCAGCATAATGTCTGTGTGCTACCTCTTGCCTCCAAGGTTAGAGCTGGTATGTTCAGTTCATGTTGCCCTTCTGTCATGTCAGCCTCTGGGTGTATTTTCAGTTCTCTTGCCATTATGCATCTGGCATAAAAGAGAGCAAGCCTGTACCTTTGTTAGTACACCAGGCTTTAACACTGCATGTGCTTCTTTAGTGGCCACTGACCTTCACTGACACAGTACCAGAGAGTCTTTGCCATGTAAAAGGGCAGAGGGGCAGGCAGGCTACCTGCAATCCCAGTAATCTGTGCAGTAGGAAAACACCACGCTGAAAGCTGCCTGTATATGATCCCGTGAATCCATATAGAACAAGCCTGGCAAATGAAGTGCTCTCTATATTGTTCTTTATTGAAGTGGATCACTCTTCCTTTTGTTTTAGTAGTTTTCTAGGTTAAGTACATGGTCACTATTTTGAGCCTAAGCAGAAAAGATCATCTTTCTCCTTCAGACTTGCCACACAAAAATATAACTGTTTATACAATGAGTCATGCTCAGAGCTTCTTTTGTCCTTGATAATTCTCTGAAGTGCAAACTAGAGGGATGTGTATATAATTGACAATGAATTTTTAAGACCTTGATACACTTGGTGTCACCTGTGTCTGTGACAATAGCAATGCAGTATCCTTTCCCTTGCCACACAAAGATTTTTTCTTACATAGCTATCTCTAATCATGGTTTACTTGTTTCAGTCACCTAAATCCAGAAACATAATCCTGCCTGTCTTATTCCAAAACAAGTTAAATAACCATCATATGTCATGTGGGCTCCCCTTTGTTATAAGTGCTCTGTGGTTAGATCTAATTAGAACAGTGAAATTCTTAAGAAAGAGTAGTGAGGTGGTTCCCAGGAATGCAACTCTCTCCCTACTGCATGATCCTCTGAGAACTCCTGTGACTAGGGATATCCCAAACCTTCCTTCCTCCCTTCCAAAAGAGCTTGTCTTGTCTTTACCTTCTCTCCCTCACTAGTATTCACAGAATCAGAATTTTCATGATCTTTTAAGCTTTATGTAAAAGCTGATATGGAGCAGTTTCAGTGCTGTGTCATTTTGGGAACAAAAAACACATTGCACCTTTTGAATTTCCCCTTACATGGAATTACCACTGATCAAGATTCTTAGCATGTCTGTGAGATGGAGAATTACAATTATTTCCCTTTTTGCAGTTAGAGAAATAATGGTACTTTGCAGTTCAGTTAACTTAGAAAATCATCAAAGAAAGTGATGTAGGGAAGCTTATGTGTTCATATTGATGGAGGCAGATAGACACACTGATGTCACTTTCAGTCTTACCTGTGATTTCTAAGTGTAGTCAATGTCCAAACTTGCATAATTTGTCTTTAACAATGTTTACCACCTGAGCATAAGGGGTTTTTTGTAATTATCAGATTAGAACTATCAGATCAGCTGGACTGTAGTCAGAGTGAGCTTGTCTGAACCTGCTGGTGGAGAAAAGTACCCTGTGATATGTGGAGTCTAAAGTGTAGCTAGTGGTTATCATATACTCCACCTGCAAGGGTTTCTCTACTTGCTTTTTCTCAAGGTACCCAGTAGAAATTTGTATCAGGGTCCTTGGAAATGTTGTCTGAAGTTCTACAATTTACATCATATACGTAACTTACTGAGAAACACAACTAAAATAACATCAATTCTCTTCCATTTATGCTATGCTAGAGCTGGTCATGTTTCACAAGGGATTCTGTGGTTTGTATTCTTAAATCTCCAAATCGAAAGTGATGTTGATATATCTCCCATAGCGTGTTGGATTCATCCTTATCTAACATTGATAAGTTGCAAGAAAGCAACTGTTACGTGTTATTTTTCTTCACAATATAATCATGCTTCTAAGACTACCTAATATAATATCAGTCTCAGAATCACAGAATCAAAGAATCATAGAATGGCTTGGGTAGAAAGGGACCTTGAAGATCATCTAGTTCCAGCCATCCTGCCATGGGCAGGGACATCTTCCACTAGACTGGGTTGCTTAGAGCCCTATCCAACATGGCCTTAAAAACCTCCAGGATGGGGCATCCACATCTTCCCTGGGAAGCCTGTTCCTGAGCCTCATCATCCTCACAGTAAAGAATTTCTTCCAAGTATCTAATCCAAACCTATTCTTTTTGTAGCCATTCTCCCTTATTCTGTCACTAGATGCTTTTGTAAATATTCTTGCCTCATCTTTCCTGTAAGTTCCCACCAGGAATTGCAGTTAGGACACTGCAATTAGGTCACCCCAAAGCCTTCTCTTTTCCAGGCTGAACAAACCCAGCCTTCCCTCAACCTTTCCCCATGCTCCATCCCTATGACCAAATTGGTGACCTCCTCTGGACTTGCTCCAAGAGGTCAATGTCCTTCCTGTGCTGGGGTTGCCAGAGCTGGACTCACCTCTCCAGGTGTGATCAGAGGAGAACAGAGTAGAGGGACACATCTACCTTGCCTGACCTTAGACGCAGCCCAGGATGTGTCTGGCTTTCTGGTTCTGAAGTCCACATTGTGAGCTCGTGTCCTCTCGCCTTCCATCTCATTAACCTTTAAAAATGCTTACTTGAGAAGAGGAAACATTCAAACTCTGACAGCTGTACCTAGAAACAGAAACTATAGAATAGCAATACATCATTCTCCCACAGCTTTACATCCCTATTGTTTTTCTCTTGAAGCTGAAATAGGTCTTCCTTTCAAAATCTTCTCCTTTAAGTACTGGAAAGAATCCATCAGTATAATGCTGATAGGCTATATTCTGTCTGTGTGACACGTCAGGTCATCCATCAGCACATCCATTATTATGCCAGGTGCTTCAAAGCTTGGGAAGCTACTGGCTCTCAAACCCCATTGTATTGCTAGCTGCTCTTAATGCACAGAGACTGTCTTCACTATACATATCAGTGGGAAATCGTTAAAAGCAAAATGCTTCTACTAGGGGACGAACTCAAAAGGCTTGGTTCAGGCAACACACAAAAAAAAAAGTTTTTCAGTAACTTCTTTGTTATGAAAATCAGGTCGGAAATCTCATGAGAATAGGTCTTCTCCTTATGAGAACTGCAGTATTGTCCCAGTTTTGGTCAAAGTGAAAATACCAGTAGAATGATCTTTTCTTAAAATAGTTCAATAAATCAATGACTGATTCTTATCAAAACCAGGGAGAGTAAGAACCCTGTGAAAACTCAAAATGCTAAACAGGGAAAGAAAATGTTTGAAAATGGATAACATCACCCTGGAGCTAACTTCACAAACCTGGAAAAATCCCCCACAGGCCTATCTTCAAGAAGGTTAGAACCATATGTTTCTGTGTATTCGCTCTTTATGTTTTCAGCTAAACCAGAAAAGAAAGAGAAAAAATAATAAAGCCCTCCAGCTCTGTTACAGCTTTTATCATTTCAGATCTTTCCCTTAATAATTCAAAGTAAACTAATTACCTAATTATGTTAACAGGTGTCAGTCATTCAAATATAAAGAGCTACTAGATAGACCTGAACTGGGGAATTATTTTCCTTAAGTGTCTGCACTTAAAATTTGAAACATAATGGCATTAAAACAACTGATTGAGTTCTTTTAAAGACATTGCAGCTTAGATCCATACTGGAGGCATTCACCTGTGAGGCAATTAAGCTTTTACCTCCCATTACAATACTTTGGCAAGCTTCCTGATGAATCCTTTATGTGTGGCCCCTCATGTCTAAAAGTCTACAGTAAAGAGCTGTACCTTTGAAAGGAGGTGAGGAGCTGCTTCTTAAAGAAGGGGGAGAACATTGGCCTTGCTGTGAGTGTAATTGTGTTGGTAATTATCCTGTGTCCATTATCTTCCTTAAAAGCACTGTATTATGCCATGACAACAGCCAGTAGAACTGGTGGGATCATTGCTCATAGGGCCAAGTGATGTAAAATTATTAGATGTTCTACAAAACACATAATATCAAATTTTCAATAAAAATTTAAGATTTTTTTTCTTTGTAATATATTTTGTGAATTGCAATTTTCTCCTATCTTCCATGTCCTTATGCTCTCCCCCCCAATCCTGAATAAATGCAAGTGGCTGCCTGTGTATGCTCTTCAGTTCCATAATTTCCTGGAAAGTCTGACAGGGTTGTGTCTCAGTAGTAAGCAAAAAGTCATTAAATTGGCAAAAAAAGAGACCCGAAAATACAAATAAAGCTTTTTCAGCTAGATAAAGGAGACAAACATTTTATAAGTGTTAATACCAACATGGGACCTTTCTTTATAGTCAAAATATTTCAGGGTTTGAAAGTTTTGACTTTCAAGGAAAAGAAAATCGGGAGAATGCAGCATGTTTTCTTGTTTGTGATGCTCAGAGGAAAGCTAATTTTTTCTGACAAAGGCAAACTCTAATCATGACAGTCAATATAAATATTGCTTAGGTGACCTGTAGTTAATTTTTCCTGTCTGGCACATCCAAGCACTGAGCCCATCTATTAATGCTCTCCTAGGGGAGTGCAGACACATGCCTATGTGTATGCATATTGCTTCTGCTGCCTTGATTTCTTACTGCTGTATTTCATCCAGTGGCAAAAGCAATACGTGTTTTGGTGCTGAAAATCCTCTATCCGAACCTAGCTCATGATATTTCACAAGCATCTAATCCAGCATGAAGCTACAGAAGTAGGTGTGATAAAATCAGGAGATGGGGAGGAGGAAGCTTGACTGGAATTTGGGAGACCTGTTTCTTTATGACTGCCTACAAAACAGTGCTGTGGTTAAGGAAGAGTTCAGAAACAGGAGTTAAGCCACAATGTAGGCATGTGATCCAGAGCAAGAAACTGAATACTGGCAAGTTCTCTTCTTTCAGTGTGCATATGCTTAAGATTTCAATGTGTATTTGCTTAAAAGTTCCTAGACTTCCTAAGAAGTTACTCTGATTCTGTTACTCTGAAAACTTTTCTAACATATATAATAAATGGAAGTGAAGTGCCTGGGTTAAAATAATGATTAGATAAATTTATCAGAACAGTTAAACACAAGGACAGCAACTCCTGCCTTCAATCTTTGAAAGCCTTGGTACTGCAAGGTGTAAAATTAAGCATGAGCCCACATTTACCCTCTTCAGTTCTTTCTCAGGCTCTATTGGCTGCTGATGGTGACAACATTATGTCTGATGGGCCAGCAGTCTGAACTGAGATGGCCATTTGTATGGTCTTGCATTACTGTATCTTTGTATTTGGTATTACTTTCTGCAGTTGAAGCAGTGAGCAATAATGATGTCATGGGCAACAATCACCAGACTGAGACCTAAAATCATTCTTCCTTCTTAAAATCTTCACTAAGAGATTTTACTTTAGCACAAAAGATACCTGGAAAAGATACCCTCATCTTTCCCCAAAATTTAAAGAAAAAGTTAAAAAACCCAAAAGTCATGTCAATGTGCAAGTGTCAGGCAGAACATGGTTAATTCATTTTAGTAAAAGGATTAATTATGCCAAATGCTTGTGTGGATGGAAAGAGATAGGTTATAGAGTGTGGATGGATTGCTGAATAAGAGTAAAGAGAAAACAGCTGCTGTTTGAAGTTTTCTTGATGTGGACATCTACAGATAGACTTCCCAAATACTCCAGCCAAGGAACTGTTTTAACAGATGAGCTATTATGCTGTTGTATCTCTATTTATTTTAAGGAAGACTGAAATGCATATCATTGAAACAGTCTTGTATTTAAAACTGTACTCTCTCCATTTGTTTTTGAAAAACAAAAGAATTTCTATGCTATGGAAAGCTTATTTAAAGTTAACAAAACTATCAAAGTATATTGAAAAAGAAAGGCTTGGGGAAACATTCCCCTGCATTGCACAAACCACTTCACTCAGCAATGTGTTGGGGTACTGCCCCATTTTCATCATAGGCACAGGTGGGAGAGCACAGGTCTGAGACTGGTTTAGCCTCTGGGAATTTAAACCCATAGCTCAGGTTGAAAGGGCTTGAAACACTGCATCTCTGGGACTGTGGATCAGGAGTGAGAACAATGCAGAGGAGAGATGAAAATACTTCCTACACAGAGTGGCCCTTAGTCCGCTACTAGAACAGTCTTTTGGCACTGCAGGAACCAGGTCAGTAGCATGCAGTGATCACAAAGACAAAACCCAAAAAAATAATCATCCTATTTTAAGATAGGAATGTAATAGCTGGACCCTGCAATGGCAACAGAAAGTTTTATCTGTGGCAGAACTCCTACAGGAAGTTAGTATTTAGGCTAATATTTAATGTCCTGTTTGCTACTTATTTATCAACTAAATTTTCTTAAACCTTTGAAAAGGATATCTACAGTTCCTGTAAGTATCTTCATTCACCACTTACTCTCTCATCTATATGCTCTCTATATTTACAGAGAAGCAATAGTAACTGTACTGCATGTTTCCTATGACTATGTTCTATGAACTATTTTTTTTGTCTTTAAAGGAAGACATAAATGTTTTCCTTAAACAATTATTTTTATCCTTGAAAAAGAAGAAACATTTCTCTGCCTGAAAAGTAACAAAATAAACCCATTTTATTTTATGTCTGTATGCAATATGATCCTATTAACTAACTGAGGATTGAATTGTTCCAAATATAATAATGCATAGAAAAATATTTAACTAGGTTTAGAACTTTGAAATACAACCAACTTTACCTGAGCAAGATAAATGCATTCTTCCAGTAAGTGCTGCAGACATCATGTGGTTTTCAACAGAACAAAACAAGAAATGCAGATTCAGACAAGGATGGCTTGTAGTGTTTTATGGTGGGTGTCAGTTTTTCAGCTATGGTATGCAGATTGAATTGTGTTTCTCTGTAAAATGTCACTATCTTGGCTGCTCTGGGAATCCAGCAATATTATGAAAGTAGTAAATAAGAACCAAGAAAAATACTGCTTAGGTACTATGTCAACAGAAGCAGAAGGTGGTGTGGTTTGGATTGGCTAAAAAAAGTCTTTCTTATATAAGACTACAAAGTTCTTTGGCTCTGTAGTATTTTTTTCTCCTCTGAAAATGAAGACAAAGAAGAAAATAAATCTCTAAGAATTCTCTGTAAGTGAAGTGCTGGATATGTAATTCATGGTTGGCCAGATCACTTTTAAAAAGTAATTTAGAAGTAAAAATTGAATTTTCCTTTAAAAAAATGCCAATTTTACTTTCAGAATTGTATTTCTCAGAATAGGCATGTGTCACTGTAATACCATTGAATAACAAGTATTACTTAGAATCTTCATTAATGACAGAGAGAAAGGGATTATGCGCACCCTTAGCAAACTTGAGGATGACACAAAGCTGAGTGGTGCAGTGACACACCTGAAGGATGGAATGCCATCCAGAGGGACCTGGACAAGCTCAAGAATTGGGCCCATGGGAGTAATGACCAAGTACAAAGCACTGCACTTGGGTCAACCAGGTTGGGAGATGAACAGAGGAGCTCTGCCAAGAAGGACTTGGGAGTTCTGGTGGATGAGAGAGGCTGGACATGACCCAGCCATGTGCCCTTGCAGCCCAGAAAGCCAAATGTGTCCTGGGCTGCATCCAAAGCAGCGTGGGCAGCAAGTGAGGGAGGGGATTCTGCCCCTCTGCTCCACCCTGGTGAGACCCTACCTGCAGTGCTGCATCTAGCTCTGGGGTCCCATCACAGGAAGGACATGGATCTGTTGGAGTGAGTCCAGAAGGGGACACCAAATTGATTAGGGGGATGAAACACCTTTCCTATGAGGAAAAGCTTTGAGAAGTGGGTTTGTTCAGCCTGGAAAAGAGAAGGCTTTGGAGTGACCTAATTGTAGCCTGCCAGCCAGCTGAGGGGGACTTACAGGAAAGATGAGGCAAGAATATTCACAAAAGCATCTAGTGACAGAATAAGGGAGAAAGGCTACAAAAAGAATAGGTTTGGATTAGATACTTGGAAGAAATTCTTTACTGTGAGGATGATGAGGCTCAGGAACAGGCTTCCCAGGGAAGATGTGGATGCCCCATCCTGGAGGTTTTTAAGGCCATGTTGGATAGGGCTCTAAGCAACCCAGTCTAGTGGAAGATGTCCCTGCCCATGGCAGGATGGCTGGAACTAGATGATCTTCAAATTCCCCTTCCAATTTTATGATTCTATGATTGAAATGCCTAACTTATGGAAAATCATTAATTTGCTGATGGGACATAGATTATTGGAGTATCTTTAACCAGATATAACTGAAAATATTACTTCAGAAGAAAACGTTGGCCCTGTGAGTAGAAATACGATAATATTACTACATTCTCATAAAACTCTGCTAAAATTCTTTTGAAGTCAATGGTAAAATTCTCACTGACTTTAATGAGTGAGGATGTAAATCACTAGATAACTTAAAAAGATACTTTTTTTTTTCATTAGTTCTTGGGTGTTTAAAGATGCACTACTGGACTCTGGCCAGCAGTTTTGCTGCCATCTCTTTTTTGCCCCTATTTTTTCCCCCTCTTGCCCTGCCTCCACTTCCTACTCCCTTACCTCCTCTCTTTTCTTTGCCCTCTTTCCTGCATCCCCTTCCCTACCTTAAACCACACAGTGCCCTGACATCTTCCTTTAATCTTACAGTTTTTGAGAACCTTAAATGATATGTTTATTTCCTGTGCTGCTATAAACTCCTTTTGCAAATATCCCTGTTTTTGAAGGTTTATTTTTTCTGAACTGCAGCCCTGAAAGCCCAGATAAACATGTTATCCAAAAGAAAATATGGCCCAATATGATAGGAACCCTTCTTTGTGCAGTAGCTTGTGTTAGAGCTGTGCTATTACTACACAACAGAGCTATGACCTACCTCCGTGTAGTGAGGTCTTCACTGGATACCAGCAGATCCAGCTGCCATTTTTGACCACCCTGCTGCCATGTAAGATGGCTGCTGACACTCACCTCACTTCCTTGCGGCTTAGTCCCATCTCCTGTAACAAGAAGGATATTATTTCTATGCCCCTCTTTCTGCCTTTCTGAGTGCTGTGGATGTAAAATGTTAAACTTGTGAAACAAAGCAGGTGTGTGTTGAGAACAGTGCAACTTCTCTATAAACCACTGAAATAGATCAGTAACTATGACCTTCTCGCACATTTAGACCAAAGTATCTTGCAAAACAAAGAAACCCCTTATTATACAGATAGAATTGAGACACAGATGCAAAATGCCATTTCTCATTCCACACTAAATAGACAATAAAGCCAAGAATATAACCTGTATTTTCTAACTTCTGGACTAGTCCTTTTCATCAACAGTTCCTTAAGCTGCTTCTAATACATGCCATATTTCTCTACCTTCCACTTGCTCTGCCACACAGAGTCCCAGGTGGGTGGCAAATCATCCTAAAATTCTTTCATTAAGAAAATAAAGCTCCCAGTATCTTGTTTTCTCAATTCAGAAGAATAAAGAAATCTTTGCACATTACAGACACACATTGTTCTTCCCAAATTGATCTTCTCTTAAAAAACCTCTGATTGCTACTATGCTGCATTTCACATGCAAATATATTGCATTCCTTTTTTACTTGTTCATAGTTTAATTGGAGAACAGCAGGTGATCAAAATTACAGTAGCAAGAAAGGTGTGTTTCTGTAGAACAGATGAGACTTCCATTTAAATCCTTACAGGGCTGCTTTTAGCTTTCTCTATTAAGCAGCCTTGCAACTTTCAAATCCCATAGCTATAAAACTGAAGCAGAGTCTTACCTGCCTTGTGAGTTCCCTCAGTCACACAGGCGTGAAGAGAAATCTTAGGCCAGTCTTATTTCTTTGTACTTAGTCTGAATTTTTCCCTACCAAAGGCTTATCACAATAAAACATATGAACCTAAAGAGAAAAATCTGTTTTCCTTTCACTAGATAATTTTTTTAAATTAATTATCAACAATGGCACACAATTTTGTCCAGGTTTAAAGAAACAGATAAAAATGCAATGTAAGAAGAATAATCAAGTAACCTACATAAATTTTGTATGATATTTAAGAATAGAAATGCTTTTTTAATTAAATATGACACCTATTTGTACTAGCTGGTTATGTTTCAGATAAATCTTTATGCCTATGTAACAGTTCCTTCTCAATAGTTGCCTGTGATTTGTCTCTCCAGAGTCAAAAATCTGTATTTTCTAAGCCTTTATGAGCACACAGATAGTGATATGATCTCTTTCTGGCAAGTCATGAATGAAGAAAATCAAAACCAAGTAGAAATGAATGAAGAGGGAAAAAATAAAGAACATAACAAAATGAGCCATTTTCTTTGTCCTGCGTTTTTTGTATGTTCTCACTTTGTTAGGATTTTTCACTCCCTTTTCTAAACCTTCATCCACACATCTATCAAATGTTCACCTATTGCATATTTTTCAACCTTTAGAATATATATTAATACCAAAAATTCCTAACAAACTGTCAGGAAGCAGATGACCCCAGTATTAATTGCTACTAACAAATAGAGTAAGTTGGAAGATCTGAATCATGTGATTGTTTTAATATGAGACATCTTTCATCTAATACCTTTACAGGCATAAGTCTGAATAAGTATGCATATCTTTCCTGCCTTGTAGGTCAGGTAATTTGTATTCTTACTGAGGAGAAGAGGAATGAATATTAGTCATTGACACAGATATTTTTGCTTTTCCTAAAAATCAGTAATCAGGGAAATCTCTGTCTTCAATGACTCTAAGTAAACGTTAGCCTGGAACAAGGCTTATATTTATGTCAACATGGCCCAGATTCTTTATTAGTAAGATTAAATCAATGTGGAGGATTTCCTCAAGTTATCTGTAATGTCATGAAACACAACTACTTACAGCTTAAGCATGTTTGGTGTTGCTTGTTTTACACAATTGCTGTTACAGATTACAGAGACAACTCTGTTTTGTTGTGTCAGCTTGAATTAGTAAGCAAGATTGTTTTTTTTTTACTTTTGTAGTAATTTCTGGGAAAATCTAATACACTCCATTGCTCTGGAGGGTAGATTTAAGAAGATGGCATTCAGAGTACCTTTGATTCATTACCCTCTGCTTATTAATGTGTTCTGACTATGTAACATATATTAACATTTGAATTTATTGCTACTTTTATATCATATTTGACTGAGAAACAGAGGTTTCAAGGACATTATATTCCTGCAAGGTTCATGAAACTAGGCAATTTGAAAGAAAGATGAATTAAAAATTCTTATCTAATACAAGTAGAAAATGTACATAGGAAAAGAACACTAGAAGTCAGACTTCATAAACTGTGGATATGTGCTTTTGGGGCTATCTTGACTATAGTTTGGTTGGAGGTTGGGTGTGAGTTCTTATCTGACATGTCTTTTAATATTTATTTACAATATGTGCTTTGTATTAATGTAGGTTCATTTAGTGACATCTGGAATATAATTGATGAGCCAATGCATTTTAGATTCATCAAAAGTTTCCTAACTCTGGCTATGTCTGAAAAAGAAAAAAATATTTGATTTCCTCTATTTAACAGTTTGTGTATACTTTTTTTCATAGGAGAGCATATATTTCCCAAGTATAAAACATTGCTATCTAAATGTAAAGATTAATAATAATAATAATGGTAATAATGAATCACAATCATGCATGGTTTTTGGGGATATCTCCAGCTGAAAAACATCATCTGGCTGACAGGAGCCTCATGAAATTCAACAAGTATGAAGTACTGCAACTGGGAAGGGATAGTTTCACACATTAGTAGGGTGTTGGGTCAATTGTCTTGAAAAGGATCAAAAAAGCACAACAGAAAAGGATCTGTGAGTCCAGGTGGATGCCAAGCTGAACACAAGATAGAAGTGCTTTTTGCCATTTCCTGCCAGAGTTAGGAGAAGTGTTGTCAGTCAGCAGGTTGAGGAGGTGAGTGGTTCTTCCCCATTATTTAGTGGTGGGGAGGCCAGACTGTGTTGAGGTCTGGGCTCTGCCCTGCAAGGGAGGAAATGTGTAAGATCTGGAGACAACCTGATTAAGGGTGACAAAGAATGAAGAGACAGGTTCATCTCTTCTACAGGGAAACGCTGAGATAGATGAGACTGCTCATCCTGGAAAAGAGAAGGCTTGGGGGTTCTCATTATTGTTTGGGATATTTGAATGAAGGTGCAAAGAGGAAGGAGCCAGGCTCTTCAGTGTTATCCAGTGACAGGCACAGAGGCAGTGGGCACAAACTGAAACACAGGATGTGCCATCTGATCAGTAAACACTTTATCACTGTGAGGGTGTGAGGGTGACTGATCCCTAATGATGGCTGGCTAGAGGGGTCATGGAGTCTCCCTCCCTAGAGATTTCAAAAGCTGTCTGGGCATAGTGCTGGTCAGCCAGCTCTAGATGCCCCTGCTTGAGCAGGATCAGATATCTCCAGAGGTCCATGTCAACTTCAACTCTTCTGTGATTTTCAGAGCAGTCACATTTCTGTCTCGTCAGCTTATTGATATAAAGAATTAATGTGACTGAAATATCTTTGGACCCTTCAATCCATGGTCTCTAGGTTTTCACAGAATCACTGGAACTTGGAAGTGATCTCTGAAGAATGTGTATAATGCCTCTGCTCAGTGTGAGGTCAACTAGGGCAGGTTGCTTTGGGCTGTGCTCAGCTGAGTTTTGAGCATCTCTGAGGATGGAGACAACACAGTCCCACTGTCAACTTGTTCCAGTGTTTGGAAAGCATCACTGTAAACAGAGATGTTTTTTTTCTCAAGTTTGAATGGAATTTATTGCCTTTGAGTGTGTGCTGATTCCCTTTTGACTTTTCAATCTCTACCAATGAGAATTCTTTGTCTCTTTCTTCTTTAATCCCCACACATAAAGTATTTATACATATTGATAAGACTCCCATGAGTCTTTACTTCTCCAGCTAAACAAACTCATTCAGATGATCCAGTCCATCATTTCACTCCACTGGATTTGCATGTGCCATGTCTACATTTTACTGGGAGTTCAGAATAAGACAATTCACATTACATTATTACTTCAGACAATATCTTGTTGTTACAGAATAACTCCTGGATCTTTTAAATAGCAGATAATAGTTTAAGACTGCAGATGTAGCAATAAAATATATTGCAACTCTCTGTCAGGAAAAAAGATTTCTGAAAAGTATACTGGCATTTCTATTCTTAGAGTAATAATCTCCCAAAAATACTTGAGGAAAGAGCATGGAGTAAATAAGGTCCTTTTTTACATCCCTTCTTTTTCTTACTTTTTAAAGGTAGAGATCAAATAGCTTTAGAGGCTTCTTGTTAATTTTTGAAACAATTGAAGAAAAATATTTCAGCCCTCATTAAAGAATACTGATTAACTTTATGTCTCTAGATATCTTCATAATTCACCTTAATTTCATACTTTATTAATACTGGGGATCAGAAAGCAAGAAGGAACAGATATTTTGGAGATATATGCCCAACCTGTAATAACAAGGAGAGAAAGCTAAATATCTTTCTGAACATTCATATAGTTAGGAAAACTGTTGCAGAGATATAGGTCTTGATTCTGCTGATATATTTTCCTATTAAGCAGCACTTTCCTTCCAGATTCAGTTTTCCCCCATAGCTTTCCTTATAAATCTTCTGAATCAAAATATTAGTGTAGGATTTCCCTGTTGCTTTGCTGTACATTCATCTGAAATTAAAATTGCAGTGAAAGGAGTTGAGGCAGAGTAAAATCATGTGTTGAAATATGAAATATTTCCTATGTGAAATATGAAATTAAGTTTGATATCATTTTTCCTGAGAAGGTATGTCATGATCATAGCTTGAATTACAGAAATGGAACTACCCTTAGTACTTGGAATTATAGACAAGGCATAGCATGCTCAGTTTAACACAGAGCTGTAATGGAAGTTATAAAGTGGTGGGAGCCAGGTTCATTCTGTATCGTTGGTACCTCCAGTGCTGTTAGCATTCCTGTCTAAAGAGATTTATTTAATTTACTTTAGTGAGTGTTGGATTGGGCCATGAAGGAGGTAGTCAAAACTTCTAGATCACAACTGTTAGCAGGATGCTCATAAACAGTTCAGTCAGCATAATATTGTTGGATCCTACACCACGGAAAAAGATTAGGAATTTTCTGTAAACCTCAGTCATCTGCACTGTGTCACAGAGTCAGGGGGACTACTCACATTTCATCTCCTTGTGCAAATGCAGGTTGCTATATGTGCAGAGAGAATATCTCCTTTTTCTTTCCTGTCCTGTATCCCAGATTGTAGAAATCTCTTTCCTGCAGCTGAGACATGCTAGGGAATTTCTTTGCACATCAAAGCAAAGGTTTATTGAAATCTTACCCTTGCACTTAATATTCTCTATTTCTTCTACTGAAAGGATGACAAATAACAGGGCCCACTGTGGAGGTCACTGAGGAAATGATGCTGAGAATTCACTGGACAGACAAAGGTAAGGCCTGCCTGTCACCACAAAGTTGTTAAGAGTATGAAAGGTATGTTCAGTGCGATGGTAAGAGATGGGGAGAAATGTTATTCACAGTTTTAGTCTTTCATTAAAAAAGGGTTTTCCTGCACCTCCAACATTTACCTGGTGTCAAGGTAAAATCCAGGTACCTTGATTTTTTCCCTGCAGAAAAAGCAAAAGAGAACTTTCATTGTAACCAACCTTTACTTTTTCTTCTTTACAGCTCTCAGTGAGGAATTAATATCTTGCAGGTGCAGAACTGGGGAGTGGAGGGCCTGGGTGACTTGTTCCTGGCCACCTACTTGTTTGGGAAGGAATCAAACCTGGATTTTGTGTATTGCTGCAGGGCTATGCCCCTTGTCAGATGGAGAATGGCTGCAATGCAGTAGCCTTTATGGATATTCATGGCCATGCCATATTTCCCTGATTGACTTGGCAGATAGGTTCTGAAAGATTTATTTGAAAACCTGACTTAATATTTTAAACAAAATTCAGAAACTATGAAGTAACTCAGTGTGGGGCAGAGGAACATAAGAATATATTTTCTTTTACTGCTTTCCTCTTCCTACTGAGTTGCTCCATCACCTGGTAGTGTCTTCCATACATTCCTATTTGCTATCTACATTATCCACACTAAATCAAAACTTTCAGCTATGCTTGCAAAGTCCTGTTGAAATGGGGGCCTGGAGACCAGATTAAGCAGCCAAGGCCTTGGCATATGCTATGCTCATCCTATAACATCCCCTTAATTTATCTTCCCTGAATTCTTGTATATTCCTCTTTTACACTGTTTCTCAATTCCTTGGCAGTCTAAATAATTTATAGTAGAAAATGGAGCTGTGGATGAAAACAAATCTTCAAATTAGGCCTAATCTTCTCAACTCTTAATAGCTGGTGAAGGGCTGTCTCTTGCATGCCTGCATAGAGAACGGGCTGTCAGGAACGGGAGGTGTGTACCTTTGCTTTCATTTTATTTTGGCGTGGTTTCTCTAAAAAGCGGATTTACAAAGTGCATTTTTAGATTGACGTGTGTGAAGCTGAGGTGGGACTTATTTATTTCATTTGCATATATTTACTCTTGGAACAGAAGTAATTTATATGAATTTCCGGGAGGACTCTAAAGGTTATCCAAAGACCATCTTTCAAAGGGAACTCTCATAAGATATGTATGCAAAACATGCCTATGCTGTCACAAGTAGGTAATTTCACATGCAAAAAATATGCTGTTATAGATTATGAAAAACAAGCTGTCATTCACACAAGCCATAGTTTACTTGTGCAGTTAATACTGGAGATTCAGCTAGGAAGAGACACCTGCAGGAGACCATCAAGTCCATTTGTCATAAGTGCAGTCATTACATGTATAGCCCAAATGACTTCATAAAACACCTCTTTGGTGCACTCAGCATGCTACAGAACTGGTAACCTCTATGTTAAATATCAAATGACATAAAAGACTGCAATGGGCCACATGAGAAGGAGAAGGTGAGATCAAGGATATTACCAGTGCCCTAGATTCTTCCATGGTAGTTCACTGATTCTTCACTCTAGAGAATAGTCATATGGTACTAGAGAGCCCACTTTCCATGGGAAGGCTTTCAGATTTCTTTTCCTGGAGTTTCAAAACTGGACTAGACAAGACCCCGGTCTGTGTGGTCTGGCTGGCCCTGTGAGACATAGCTGGACTAAATGACCTCAGGATCTCTTCCAACCTAAATTGCTTTTATTATGATAAAGTTCTTTTACTATTCTCAGCTCCAGAATTTCTGTGTGAATTGAAGTGCTCACGTAATTTTCCATTAATTTGCTGTGGGCCAAGAATTATTTCAACTGTTGATATCCTTCCTTAGTTTGGGATACCCTTTGTCTCTGATTTTTTAGCCTTACTCTAAGGCACACAGTTGGGAGTGAGATAAATGAGCACAGACCAAGACTAAACATTAGAGTTTTCATCGGGTCATGAGAAGAGGCACTTTTGACTCACCATGTATTAAATGAAACACATCAGCCTGGTTCTGTTGTAATACAAGAAAAATGAATGGATGAAAATCCTGAGGGTAGAATGACTTCTCTGTACCTTATGTAGTACAACACTGTAACGTTGTACATTGCTGAAATTTGGGCAAACACCTTCAGAATTTTGAACTTTACATCTGTACTGTTTGCTTGAAGGAAAATGTACACATGTTAGATGGGAAATGTGCTTGTGGCTCACCCTGAAATCAGTTTCAACTTTCAATTGAAACCAGTGATAAAATATAGAATTTAAAATTGTTTGAATTTAGTAGAGCTGAATTAGGAACTTGGCTGTGGAATTCCTTAGGGAAATTTTCTTGCCCTTGTGTAAGCCTAGAAGAGATCTGGTCAACTAAACCCAACACAGTGCTCTAAGAATGACCCCATTCATCATCAGAGTGGACAAGTCTTCTCCAACAGTGAACATTTGTGCTGATATTGTAATTCCAACTGAGCTCAGCAGAAAAGGAAGCACCCACATCTAGCTGATTTAATTTTTTAGAGCATAATTAATTAAAGTAGTATCTGTGATCTGTTAATTAAAAGAATGAAATCTGAAATTAGATTTTTGATAAAACAGAAAATGTGGACTTGGCAAAAGTTTTGAAACTCACATAAGGCTTCTGATAAATTCACATTGGATATGCAGTTATTTGGGGGGTGGGGTAGAGGTTAAAAGAGGGTCTTTTATCTCCCCCACAAAACCATCTGTGAGCCTTTTTTTATCTGACAGGCAGTAGAAGAGGAGGAGATGTGTAGGAAAAATTAAATGTTCACATTGTTCAGCAACAAGAAAGGCATGTGTCTTAGAAGCTCTCTTATCCAAGCTTCTGCCTTCCTAAAAGCCCTATAAGCCATATTTAGGTTGTGTCCCCTGAAGTGCATCATTAGGCTAAAGAAACTTTTTTAGCAGAGATTTCAGCGTGTCCAATTACAGTCTGAGAGCCTGATCCAAATATTACTGAAGTCAGTATCTCCACATTCCATCTCAGATTGCAAATGAGGGGGTGGAGGTCTGCTGTGCAAAGCCATAAAAGTATTCTCCCCTTTAAGGCACATGTAACTAAAAAAAAAAAAACTCTGATATATAAACAAATATTAATAGAAGAAGATAATGTTGCAATATATAACACTATTCAACATGCTAAATCCTGCATTTATTCAGAGAATCTGTCACATCACCTAGTTTAGATCTTTTTCAGAAGTCCTTAGACATCTATTTGTTGTGTGTATCCAGCTATTAAGAATCCTGGGGTTGGTTATTTTCCAAAGTAAAATCCCATGAAAAGTTAAATCCATGTCATATGATGTGGTAATAGATGAACTAAAATTATACATCCATACATAAATGCAAATATTGTGTATAGTGGTAATGTACAGGTACATGTATGTAAGAAAATGAAAAGGGGGAAAAAGTGGGAACAATGTTCAGTATTGGTACCTATTTAGCAGGAATATCTCTAGAAGAAGTATACCATTGAGTTCTTAGAATATTTTTTCAATTTGATCATATATCTCTATCGGGGTTCACAGTAAAGAAAAAACATTCTGAATGATTTTTTATAAATACTTTTAAGTATTTGAAAATATCGTGTTGGCTTCATTTACCCAAGCAGTTGTCTCTCAAAACCAGTCAAGAAGGGCTTTGACCCAGCTTCCAAATAACTCATCACTTGGAAAGCAAAAGAAGCAAAAAAGAAAATAATGTCTGAATTCAGCACAAACATACATAAACACAAACACACAATATACTTATTTATCACAACAGGTATTCTCACTAGTGTCATATATAAGACTAACAGATATATTATTAGTGTGTTTGTGTATGGGTGCAGCACAACAGACACACTGTAAGGACAATGTGTCTAAAAGCTGGAAATATTTCCACATGCTGTTCCTGTAGAAATCAAATCATTTTCATGAGTATCTTAGAAATCATGTCTATTTAAATTAAGAAGCATGTTAAGAAAACTGATGGGATTTGAAGTACAATTTCAACAACCTGTCTGGTAGTCTTTATTTTATATTTTAAGGAAAAAATATTTTCAACCATATGTTGAAGAGAGAGAGGTGTGGAAAAATTTCAGATTTTTGTTTCTGTATTTAAATCTGGTAACAAAAGACCCATGAACTGGCAATTATTGATACTAACAACTAGTAGATGGATCCTTGTTAATTTATGGTTTTGGGCTTTTCTTGTTAGTAACAAGATTATTCAGGTATTTCCAGCCTGAGATGTGGGTCAGAACATAGTAATGATGAAACTTTCTTTTAGCTTTTATAGCCTGGAAATGTTCTCAATATATAAAATAAAATTATGTTTCTCTAATTGTTTCAAAAAATCACAATTTAAAATTGATTTCCATAAATTTAATTTTATTATTAAGAAAAAACATTATCTCTAATTAAAGTAGATGAAAGCTGCTTAGCATTATCCAATTTCTGATTTAAATCCTTGTGTTTTCCACCTACTGTTTGAAGAGTCTCTCTAGTTAAAATTTGTTCTTTTGGTCTGAAAATATGTGGCATATGACACAAAGCTTAGTTTATCAACAGTCATGCTTTCTAGTGCCTTAATAATCTGCAACTATTGTGTAGTGACACTTCTCATGATGAGATGAATTCCAGTGTCTCCAGAGCAGAATGACATCATGTTCTGGGGGAAGAGCAGGCCAAAGGGCTGGCAGAGCAAGGTTTGTCTCTGTTACCTGCACCCTGGGCACCAGAAGCACCAGGAATATGCCTCAGCCACACATTCAGATGTGCTTAGACACCTACAGGCCTTTAGCTACATCAGTAACAGCAAACAAACAAGGCCAAAGCCTCTTTCTTTCTGCAGGGAAACCTTATGGCTGGAGTGTCTGTCCCATGGCAGGTGGCTTCACCCTGACAATAAATAGAACCTTGCAGGGACTCTGTCATCAGCTGTGTCTGGTCTTTGCCAGAGACTAGATAAAAATAGAAGAAAAGAACACATCAGGGTTTTGTCTATGTTATTCAGATCTAATTTACCAGTATAGGCAAAGCCTTTTTAAAATTATTTCTTTCCTGAGATTTCCATGGAGATCAAGGACATTGTCACACTAGACGTCCAGGTAAATATGGGACAAGATATGAATAGTGAAGTCTATTGGGTGCCACCTGAGTCTGCTGCTTTGAGAAAGCAATTAATTTGCCTTAAAAGACACAGATAAAAGGGTCTGGCAACATCTATGCTTGTGCTTTTGATGGAAATGCTTCCAAAGATAATAAGAACATAAATGTGTCACCTCCTTTACCATGTACATCCAGACATTGTGCATCTTTGCACATATCCAGGCAGAAGGGAGGCTAGGTCCACGGTCTTACTACATTCCTTGGCAAGTCTCCTGTCAAGTCCTTAAGGTTTGGGTGATGCTCACAGGTGTGGAGTAGAGATAGATATTGTTGTCCTGGTTCCAGCCAGGATGGGGTTAATTTTTTGCAGCAGCTGGGAGAGGGTATGGCCAGGACCCAAGGTTGCTCTATACCATTGCTGGGCCTGGAGGCAGGGACTCTTCAAGGGAGAAGGAGCTCCTTCCAGATGAGAAAATATGGTGGAAGGAGGTGTCCAGTATTTTCTATTATCAGGGGTGTTTGTCCATGTGAACAATTTATTTTCTTACACCTTTTATTATTAATATTGTTGCTGTTGCTGTTCATTTTTGTATCTCATTGCTGTTCCAAGTAAACTATTCTTATCTCAACCCATGATATTTGCCTGATATTTTGTGCCTGCAGTTGGAGGAGATGTGGGGAGCAGTGGGGGCACTGAATTAGGGACTGAATTCCTAAACCATGACAATGGTCTAGACAGGAGAATTCTGCTCACCCGTGGAACAGTGTGGATCTTCACACTGCTCACTGAGATGAGCCCATGATTTATGCTAAACCCCTAAAATGCTTTTGGGCATTGTTGCCAGTTTTTCCTTGCTCAGAACAGTGTTAGGGATCATATTGACATTAAACAGGACAGGTGCCAGGGACCTTGTGCTCAATCCTGGACTTGCAAACTTTACTATTACAGACAGCTGAAGTGGAGTACCACCAGGAGTAGAAAGAGAAGAAGCTTGTTTGCAAGGGAATGTGTTTTCTCTTTAATTCTAATGATTCCTGGCTATTTTTATGTACAGTAGTTAGTTTCCAGACTGATGAGAAGGAGTCTCATTTGTGCAGATGGGAAATGCTTATTATGCCAATAGTGTTCTGCATTGTTAGCAGAGATTATTAGACAGAGATGTTAGAAATGCCTCTAGTGGAATGAAGTAGGTGACAAGGTAAAACGAAGAGATAAATGACAACAGTGATTAGGAAACGGATTGTGCTGAATACATCAATGCTAAGGAAGAGGGGAAAGGGACTACTTTTAAAACAAATTGTTTAATCAATGAGTTATCCATGAAAACCATACAAAAAGAGTTTACCTAGATGACCCCAAACACTGCTTGTGAGATTACATGTGATATTTAATCTGGAGAAACTTGAGAGAAGTATCAAAATGGTCAGGAGGGAGGAAAAACAGAACACCTGAAAGTAAGGAAGCCATAGACAGGCTTGTGTTTTATAATTAATATATTCTGTCAAATAGCTATATTATGTATGGGCAACTACATATTTTAACATGCAATTTAGTGAAATGTGCTATTCATCTTCTCTGAACTTATGATACATCAAGAAAATTAAACTTTGTAGTCATGCAGGCTGTCTGGTCACAAGAGTCTCTCCTAAGGCCTTAAGAACTGCTGCTCTTTGGCATGTTGCTTTTATACTTACTTCCATTGTTCCAGCTGGAAGATGGGATTTGTGACTCCAGTCTGAAAAATAGGCATTTGGCTTTGTTTTTGAAGTAGCACATGTCAATAGCCTAACTGTGCTGTAAATTTTCACTAAATGCTTGATGGAAATCAACACTCATTTATAAAGTGCTATTGCAGCACTGCAGTTTGGTATGACAGAACAAGTCATGGTAAATAAATGATTCGAGGAATATGGCTTTTCCTTGTTTGTGGATCAGCAGTGAATCAGTCTTGCCAATATATTGATTATTCTTAATTATTCAGTACGGGTAAAAGCTTTCCTTGTTTTGTCAATTATCATCACACGACATGTTCAAACGTTGATCATTTCGGCTGTTCACACTTGCAGTATGTGACAGATCGCTAAAGTTTCTGGAGCCGTTTGACTCTCTCATCATATGCCTGAAACTTCTATGAGAGGCAGAAGAGTGAAAATAGAACAGCAAATAGTTACAGCCTTTACAATTGTTCTTGCTTGCACTCAAACTTTCCTGCTTTTCTACCTGGTAGGCAATATCACGATTGCTTTTTTTCACCCCTGATATTGAGTATATGTTAAACAGAGAATTCTGCTGGGACAAATGCTGCTTCTTTCAGATTAATTCTGAATAACATCTGTGGCTTCCTAGCAGAAATAATCATGAATACAAACATTTACTGACCAGAAGACTTATGTTGACTGACATGAAAATAGGTTCCTGAATTTTGTTTGGAATTGGGAAATATGAGGTAGCTGTTTGTGATTTCCAGAACCACTGCAGAACCCCAACATACACCATCCAGGTTTCCTTTCTCCTGTTCCAATTGTGTTTATGGAGGGCCAGATTCTCTGCTCTACCTAGCCAAAATGGGGCACCCCTAAATGCATGGGTTGCTGTTGCTGTGCGCACTGTTGTAATACCTGGGTGCCTCACAAACTTTGGATTGTCTGAGAGGAGCAAGTAAATTGCTTCCTTTCACAGACAAGTAAGCGAGAGCTAAGAAAGGCTCCATAACTTGTCTAATGTCACGTAGGAAGACTGCAGTTAAAGAGGGAACAAAACAGAATATGTGCTCAGCACTTTTTGGTCCTTGATACGAGGGGATGAGGAGAAGGAAAGACTGTTTCATTCCTATTGAAATGTAGCTCAGAATAGATTGTGCATAGATGTGATTTTTTATGATGGTGCAAGATGTGAACAGGTGTAAGCAAGGAGGAATCACCTGTGTCCTGTTATGAGAAGTTCTTTATTCCTCTCATTTCTGACACTGAAGATCAGGCAAAGAGAGTTCATTGGGTGTCCCAGAAGGAAGGGACAGGCTCTCTCTCTGATGGGAAGATTGTAGGACACATTTCTTTCAGAGTGGGAAGCTCTTATGAGACTGCTTAGTGATGATGGACTGTTTCTTGCTGTAAGAAGTAAAAACATTTAATATGAGGGCCTACACAGCCTAGACATGAGCAGTTATCTTTTTGTGTCTCCCTGAAGAAAGATTGGAGAAATGTGATCTTTACTTTGGGCCACAGCAATGAGGAAGAGCAAAGCTACACTGTGGAGAATATTTCTGTACCAGAAGTGTATTTTGAATCCAATATGCATCTGATGATGCTCATTTTTTGCAATACAATCATTCAATATCTTGTTTAACCAATAACTGAAACAGCTTTCAAAGAACTTCTAAGTTGAGAATAGACACAGACAAAATGTCCTCTTTTTGCTAGTCAGGCTGTTCCCACACTGTCACAAAAGCATTGTCACAGGCTAAACCTCCAACTGACCTTTGTCCTTCCTGGACAGTAAAATCATCAGTCAATACTTGAGACCCCTGCAAACAATAGGTTTTGGTGAGAGTACCCTAAAGCCTCTATCACTTCAAAAATCTGGTCACTGGGAAAAAAAAGAGGGCATCCCTGAGTGAATTGCTGTATAATATGAGTCTCAAAAATAATCACTTATTTTATTTCTTCTGTAAATAAGGTGACTGAGAGGTTGGTAAAATGCTGTTTCTGTCACTGCACTCTCTTGGATCTCTCCCTGGCTTCAGATTTACATACAGCACAGATAGAAAATATTTTGGGGAAATTCAGACTGCAAAGATTTTGGGATTCTTATCAAAAAGCTAACATAACATTTTGAGATTAAGCAGTCTGAACTGGAACTGCAACATTTGATTCTGGACAGGTTTTACTTTTGTTTATGTTCAATTGACCTGCCAAGCCACCTGCTCAAAGTTTTGTTTTGGATATCTTGGAATCTAGAGATTCATGGTAGAAAATAGAATATGAGGAATACAGGATACTACAGTAAGTAGTCCAGGTAATGCCAATTCTTAAATGAAGTGAAAGTGTAACATGATGATTCAGTTCAACAAATTGAAGTTAAAAATGGCAGTTAAGTAATATTTTTTCATGCATTTTAAATTTTTAAAATTATGAATTTTTCCATTCCCTTAAAGAGCAGTTTTCATAATTTGCATCCATCACAGGGAGATAAATGTTTCACAGAAGAAAAAAATCCCATTTCTATTTGTCAGTTGCAGACCTGGCAACAATTCTGTGTACTTTTTGACTTTTCAGGATTAATTTATTGCATTTAAAAATGAAACAGTCAGCCTGATTAAACTCTGCTTAATAGAATAAACCAGCATGCATAAAAAACATCTGAAAATATTTATTGAATTATTGTATTTTTTAATAGGTCTTGACATTGGCTGACAAAGAATAGATGTATTGTGTTTGCTTGGTTAGCCAAGTGCCTACTTTCCCACTAGAGAAATAGTAGATGACGCTGGTTCTCCAGAGAAAGTGGTGAACTAGAGTGAAGGCTGAGCTGTCCTGAGAGGGGGACCACAGGATCCCTTAATGAAATTATAAACTTAATTGCATGCTCTTCTCCCTATGTTCAATCAGTAGAAGCATGAAACAGATATTGGCACTTGCAAGTATTCTATTCTGCTGGTGACTTTTTCAGTGCCTCCAGAAAAGCTCAAAGTAACCACACTCCTAAACCAGCTGTCTCAGAGCCTTCACATAGATGAACAATTCCAGATTGCCATCTGCCAAAAATGGAATATAGAGCTGCTATTCTGTTCTAGTAAAACTCTGCAGACATATTTCTGTATTTTCACTCTCCTTTGGGATGATCAGGGAGCTTATAAAGTTTTTTGGTGGAGAACAGAAGGGAAAACAATGAGGCATGAGGTAAGGGATTTTTGTTCAAATCCCTGCTCTGAAAAGCACATTGTGACTGAAAAAAACATTGATTTGGGAATTAGTGAAAGGTAATTCATGAGCCAGTGTGAACATGTTGCTTTCCTACTTCATTCTATGCCAGCTCCCTAGGACTTCAAAGTTTGAATCAAAGTTTCTGCCTTCTGTTAAAATTTTCTGTGAGCTGTTTTTCTCTCTCTTTCTGAAGGTTTTATATTTCCTCTATGGTAATCAGAGAATTTGGTAGGTATTTCCCATTAGAGAAGCTGCTCCTGCCTAAGAACAAGCTGGTGAACAATTATTTGTCCCCAAATACTAGTTCCTGTTTTCTAAAAGAGCCCTGCCGAAACTTCCACAACAAATTAATTTTGTAGGGTGCATGGTATGATTTCACTGGAAGAAACTTAACACATGCAGAACTCTTCAAAAAAGTTTAAAAATAATTAAAAGTTAAAGACTGTGCATACATGCTAAGTTTAGTGCTTGGAAAGATTTATTAATGGTTTCAGTGTGTATATTTAAAGTCAGTCTGGTATGTGTGTTAAAGGTAATAAGGTAGACATCAGAAAGTTAACAATTTAATAACAGGTTGCCTAAGAATGCCAGGGCCTTACTGTGATTTGAAGGGAACTGGCAGCTATTATTCTTCACTTAGGAGGAACGGCCCACCCCAGCAGCAATGAGCAGACAAATCACAAAGTATCATGTTCCTTCTTGATTGAACAACTTAAGGGGTCCACGCTTAACTGCGCGGCCTCTTGTTCAGCTACAAGAGTGTCTTTTTATTTGTTTGAGGAAGTGCCCAATTGAATATGGAGGTGAAAGAGAGGCCATTTCTCTTTTCTTATTTTTTTTTCCCTTTTCCCCCTCAGCCTCAGAAAGGTCAGGAGCCTGCATCTGTCATGCTTAATCAGCTGATGAAAACTCTGCTGATGCATGAGGTTGTGGCTCCTCTATTTTAAGCATAAACCTTAATGGAAGAATCATTCTGTAATGTGTTACTTCCTGAAATGTGGAGCTGCTCTTTTAGGAGTCTGCTGCAGGCTTTTGGTAGCATGGGTGTGCAGTGTTTCTGGAGCTCTCCCAGGGCACCACGCTTTTGTTGGGTGATATATGTGACAGCTTCCCAATTGCATATGATAAGGCATGTCGCCTCAGACTCCAGCAAAAGGCTGTAACAAAAGGACTAGACGTCCCAACTGGAATGTGAAACAAGTCATCATGACTACAGTTAACAGGATGCTGCTGACTGAGGAACAAAGATGGGTATACATTTCAATTGCCAAAATGAAATTGTTTGTTCCCCTCCAACCCATCATACTTCTGATTTGAAGTGTTTGTGGAACAGTTGAAAAATGCTGTGTGTCTAGTTAAGGTTGGCAAGAGATGTGCAAGCATTGATTTAGAGAGGAAGATAGAATTATACAATTTGGCACAAGTGGTCCTTTGTCCTGGCTGGTTGGTCTGGCTCAATATGCTGAGGGACAGATATTGTGTCACATCTTGTCAGAAGGGAGCATGTCTTTAAAAATCCTTCTGAAATCCTTGCAGCAAGAGATGTCTTTTCACTAAAAACTATTTATCTATCTACCTGACATGTCCTAGTTCTTAGTCTTTAGATATGACATATTTTGTATATACATACCTTCCTGGAATCCCTAAGAATTTTTCTCAGGAAGACTCTACAAAGAAAAAGCTTCAGCAGCACAAGATGCAGTGCCTTTTCTACTGTCATAGAAGACACTCAGAAAGCAAAACAGGAATGAGTTGCAACATAGAAATATGAAGTCCATGATAGTCATAGATACTGCATTTTGGCACAGGATGGAGGAAAAGAATACCCAGCCTCACACAAAATGAAAGTAGTCTACAGAACTTCTCCTTTTTAATGAGCTTAATCTCCCAAAAACACACGGTTGAAAAAAAAAAAGAAACCAGTATGTAGGGACTTCATGTGGGCTCAGAAATTGAGAGACCTTGATGTGGTCTGTGTCAGTTATTCTGACAGGAAAATGTTAGCTACAGAACTAGCTGGATTTCACAAAAGTTTTCTCCCATATGTTGATGCACAATTAAATTGTTCATCGTTGTATTCATATATGAATCAAATTTTTGACGTCCAGCACTAAGAGAGGACTGCAACAAAAAACCTTCACATCTGCCCTCTACCCCACTTTTATTCCATTAAATTGGGAAGTATTTCTCGGTATATCACATTATAAAAGAAAATGCAAGTGAATGTGCAGGGAAGAGATGTATCAGATGCATGGAGCATTCATCAGCTCTCCTCTGACATACAGAGAATTCAAGGTCCTTGTGCTTGCCAGAATATCACGAATACTGCCAATACTTCTGTTTTCTTGAACCTGGAAATACTGCCTTGAGCAGAACATACATGATGCACCTTCAGAGAAGCTGCAGAGCATTTAAATATACAACCACTGCAGATGGCCATGAGCATGTTTGGAGGCTACCATCATGGCTCTAATGCAGCTTTTCCAAACATACAAGCTACAACTTCAAGGAGCCGTGAGGGCGGTTCTTGTTTCTGGAGCTAAGCCAGAAGCTCCATTTGCAACTACATGTAAAGTTGTAGCTGGAAAGGACTTGGGAACTGGTATCCTAGTGACAAAATGAAGTTCTGCATGTTGCAGCAATGTCTCAAGATTGAGTGCATGTGTGCTCGTGTGCATGATTCATGTTGTGTGTTCTCCACCTACTGGTGGTGTTTTTAAGCCCTAGAAGCCCTAATGCCCCTCCTATATGTGCTGTGGAGGCTACCAATACTTAACCCCATAAAAATGTGCAATAAGCCAATTGGAAAATTCTAATTAAGCCTGTGCTCATGGTACAGACATCCATATATGAAAGGCACTTGTCTTGTCTTTGTGACCAGCCCGCTTGCCACTGGAGAGCAGCAATGGGTTTGGACAAGCTTTCCTTTCCCAGCCAGTGGAGCATGATGGCCCTGGATGTTGTTGGTGTGTGGCTTGTTGAAGGCCAATTTTTCTGATGCAAACACGCATGGTTCCTTAGTTTCAGCTGCCTACTCATTCATGTTCCCCATTCTCAATTATCACCATTTCAGAAACAAAATGAACAGGGGTAAACACAGTTATCATTAGGAAAAATGATGACAATTAAATATAATTAATAAACACTCCTATTACAGGGTATATGCATGCTGTGTGTCTAAACTGGACCAAGTCTAAAAATTAGTATACCTCATTACCCAAATGAATTGGAATTACATAGCACAGCTTCTACTATTAATACAGCTTAAAGAAATCCTCTAGTTTTTCTCATGTATATCTGTTTCCAGAAAACTATGTGTTTTTTAGTCAAAGAATATTAGAATGAACATTGCTAATCACATCAGTCCAGATGGTTGGTTCTCTTCTTGCCAAGTGGAAGTATTGTAACCTATTTAATGTGCAATTTACATAAGCTCCATGTTAATAAAGATCCATGAGCTTGTGGACTTTTTCTCCACTGTTTTCCATGTCACAGGTTCAGCCCACAGAGACAGAGCATAGTGCTTGTGAGTGCCGCTGGTGCTGGCTGCTGAAGCCAGAGCTGCTCAGTACATTGCCCCCAACCTTTTGTCCCATCTCCTCACAGCAGTATGGGTTCCTATAATTGATCATTATCCACTTTTGAAGTAAAAAGTAAAGTTAGGAGCATATATGCCAAACCCACATAAATCTGTGGTAAAAGCTGGAGTGAAACGTATCTCAAAATAAAATTATCCTGTTACTGTGTGCATTCAGCCTGCATTCTCGCACCAGCTGGAATGTATTAGTACTGTTTTGTGTTTATGGGCTTTTTCATCTAAACCTTACACAATTCAATTTTCTCTGGAAATTTACTAATTTTGGGGCTACTGTACACCCTGTTCTTCAGTCCAGCCAGCATTTTTTGTGTGGCAGGTCACACTATGCTGGTAATCACAACATATTTTTCTGATGGGTAGAATTATGTGTTTATAAATTCCTGTTGGTATCTCTGTAATCCATATGAGAAAAGTTTTGTTGCTGAGAGCATATCTCCAGTAGGTTTGGCAGGTCATACACTTTTCTGTTATGCAACTGTAATGTGGTAAGAAATCATAAAACCAAAGGTCATCTAACATTAAATCATTAAATCCTTAAATCATTAAATCATTAAATCATGGTCTTGACTGTCCATCCCACCTACCCCCCGACCTTTTTCTGGATCAGTAGATACCTATGGAAGACAGACAATACTTTTTTAAGTCACTCTGAGAGGACTTGTGCTTTAAAGTGCTTGTTGAGTATACAAATGCAACAAACACCAGCTGAAGATTGGAAACAGGCAAAATTGTTTCCAAGGCCATGTAGGAGTTTAAAGGCAGAATTGCACAGATCATTCCACAAGGCTGTTTTACCTACATTAACAGTAAAATCTGAGCAAAATCTGGAAGGGGGACCATCTGTGTCTGAATATTTTGTATTTTGGTGTGCTGTTGGACTATATGGACTTGTTCTGTTAAAAGCACTAGAACCTGATTAATTACTTATTTCATGTTTAATATTTTGATTTTTAATTTGAAAATTAACATTTCAAATTTATTAAAGATTATTGGAAGTATTTTCATTGATATAGGCGTAATGGTGGAGGATGCACATCTACGTCTCTTCCGTGTAATAGATCACAATAAGATCTGAGGGCTTAATGTTTTTGGTTTTGAATTCAGTCTTTTTGGACACAGCTGGAGAAAGATTGGAGCTAATGGGATTAAAGATCAGATGCACCAGGATGAGTTTGGCTCAGTCAGGGATTTCTCCTACCAAAAACCTTACTACAAAGCAAAATACTTTCTGGAGAAAAATCTTTGGCCCAGAGTTGTCTGAATCTGTTGTTCTTATGTGTTTCCTTTCCATTTCAGAGAAGCACAACATACTGGATCCATGAAACTTCAGATGTCTTTGTGATGTCTTATTCCTCTACCTTTCACTAACAGGTCATCAACTTTCCTGGAACTATGAGCACACAAATCATGTGACCAAAAGAGAAGTATGCTCCTCTCTTCTCCACACATGGACTGTTTTAAGGGAAGTCTCCACTCCCAAGATGGTGCAGCTTATTCACTGTTGATGTTCTGGCACTTGAAAAACAACCAAACACATCTGCGAGAGAAGGAGGAAATTATCCACTCCAAAAATGCATTTGTATTAGTGGTAGGACAGGGTATCAGACAACCCCTTACCACATTATGCAGTAATTATAGAGAGAGCTGCATGGTACCCCCAGTTTATGCTTTCCCTGGATATGCCCAAGTTTACACTAATGGAATTTCCAATGTCCAAATGGCACAATGTAATCTGTAATAAGCAGGTAACAGGACTCTGATCCCAGAATAATAAAACAGGAAGAAAAACAGGCAAATTAAAATAAAGAGAAATAAAAACTCTGTTGACTGGCAGGGCTGTGTAATTTTGTTTTTTAAGTAGGGATTACACATACACACAGTGGCTTCTTTAATGCTTTTCAGCTGCTGGAGATTTCAACTGAAATTTTTATAAAAACTTTTGTGTTTGTGTGTGTTCAGTATATGTATGCACTGGATGGAAGTTTAAGAGAAGAAAATCTTATAAAGCAAGAACATCCTAGATTATCCATTACCAAGACAATACTACTTATGGGAATATTTATTGTTTACATTGTAGAAAACATTAAAGTCAAACTTTTTTAAGGATGATATTAATTTGTCCTGTGCACAGCTTCTTACACAGGCATCAAGGTGACACTTTGTCTTCACAAGCCCTGGGACAGCCATTAAAATCTGCCCCAAGGGCCATTCCAAAGGCACAGGCTGCTTCCTGCTCTGTGCCCTCCTGTGCCAGGGCTGGAGTGAGCATGTGTTCTGCTTGTGCTCTACCACAGCAGGTGAGGTTCAAGTGGTTTTACTGAGAGTGGAAAAGTTCTGGTTGGGGGTCTCCTGCCTCAATGTGGCAGCTGCTCTTGTGAGTCCCTCTCAGGGCTAATGGAGCTAGAATAGCTCTTAGTTTTGGACAGAGGGAGGAGAGTTGAGAAGATGACTCTCTACTGGGTCCCTTTCTGCCTAGTTTTCTATAAGTCCTTGAAAACCCACAACTCAAATGCTGAGAGAGGCTATTTTCAAGCATCACCAGTCTCCATGACCCCAAGCACAAAAATTCAGGGAGTGTTTTGTTGACAGGAAATTGTCACTTGGGTTTCTGACAGACGTTATCTTGTTTGGTTGATGTTTTGGGTTTTTGCCTGTTTCAACTGAAATGTCAAAATATCAAAATATCCTTTACATGTGTATGGGGAAGATAGAATTACTCAGGGATGACTTCTAATCTTCAGAAAACACCCCCATAGTCTTCTATTGGCTGCTTCTAAGGCTTCCTGCTGCTTTAACCTCTGTTTTCTTACAGAAGTGTGTGTTTATGGCATTTTAATCAAGTCTCCTTATTAAATGTGTGAGCATCATTTTATGTGAGGTGAAGGCTTGAGTACAATCTACATCAACACCTCAAAGAGCCTGGTGATTATACATAACCTACATAACAGCTTTTCTGTTACACTTTTGACTAAGTTCTCACTTCCTAAACCTTGACAAGACAGGCAATCTGCCTTCCCATTGGAATCTCATGCCCACTGCCCACCATTACAGTCAGCTATTAATGAATGAGGTGACAGCAAACTAAGCTACATTTACTGGTACCTACTAGTACCAGCTACGTCCTCTTTATCTCTTAATATATATTAAAAAAAAAAAAAAGCCCAAAACACCCTAGTGAGTACATGTGCTCACAAGATTTACAGTAGGGATTAGAAATTGGAAGACATTTTCCTCCCCATTTCACATACATAACCTGTTGCCAGGTCAAGATGCATTCCGTCATTTAACACAAGGGAAAGCTCTGGCATAAAAACCAGGATGTGTTTTAACCTATTAATCAAGACTGGTGTAAACCTATCTTTAGACCTTGTCCAGACAAGAAAGAAAAATCATGTCCAAACAGAAATAACTAAAACAATTCTTACCTGCTTTATTTCCATGGATCTTTCCCCTCTCCTTTCATCCTTTTCCTTTTTTCTTTTTCTTTTTTTCTTTTTCTTTTTTCTTTTTTTTTCTTAATGTTTGAGAGCTAGCTGAAGTTTTACTCTTGAAAGATGAATGGAGACCCCTCAAAGGAGTTATTTTAAGTTGCTATTGATTATGAGCATTTGTATTAATGACAAAATGGCCAAAAGAATCTCCAAGCAGGTTTTCATTTGTACTGGATATTATGCCAACAACTAGAAAGTCTTTTCTTCTACAAAGACTTTTAAAAGGTTTAAGAACATAGAGGTATAAAAACTTTACCAAAGCAAATCTTCCAAATCTACCAAAGTGCTGGACATAGAAAATATCTCACACGAATGACTGAATTGTCACTTCAGTTACTACTGATTCCTATTTTGGACATTGAAATTACTTTTATTACCTGTTTCTGGATTTGATCCTGATCTTAAAATTTGTGCTGTTTACGTGAACCAAATCACCTTGTTATTGTGATGCTAGTAACTTTCTCTACTTCTATATACTGGTATTGTCATGAGGCAGTCTTACTCCCTCTTAAAAATTATTTCTCTAAACAAAGTAGAATCTCAATGCAACCATGTCTTGTTAAACTATTTTCCAATTGAAAAATCAGGTAAATATGAATTTCCATTTACCTGATTTTTCAGTCAGGTAAATTTCCTAATTTGCCTGCATTTGCTCCATCTGCTCTATCAGATTCTCCCCTAGCAGATAAGAACATTGCAACACCAAGATTTAGCAACTTCCTCTCAAATTCAAGAAAGCTAATTTTTAACCTGCTCCTTCATAGCCAGCCTCAGGCTTTAAATCTCTCCATATGACCTCAAGTAATAATTACAGCAATTAGTTCTTACCCCTCTGGGATAATTACTAGCATAAATTGAGCTAACTTTCTTCAAAGTTCCTCTAAAAAGTCATAAAGAAAGAAGGAAAAAAACAAAAAAAACCCCAAACCCCACTAAACAACTTAGCAAGGAAAAGGGCTGTAGACACAAGCAAGCAAAAGTAAATAGGAAAAGGAAAAGTAAGACAAGACAATTTTCCACATTCCATTTCTGTATGCTGCCTCTCTCCCAAGCACCACATATATAACATTCCTTCTTGCAGGCAACAGGCCTCCCTACCCCAGGTGCCATCAAAAATTATGGGAGTGGAAAAAAAGAAAAGCTCATATCTTAAAAGAAATCCTGTTTTTCATCAAAACAGATTGCTTTAAGGCAGCCATCTGACTGGAAAGAGGAAAAAAAGAATTGAAAGAGTCTTGTGCTCTAAATTTCTATGTAATGCTCAGCCAAAAGAATAACTGAAGAGTAATGAGCAGGAACTTGAATTTACCAAACTAAAGGGAGAAATTTTGCAGTGGAATAATTTGCTAAAGGGGATTAGATTGAGGTCAACATAGCCCTCTGTGGTCAGCAACAACAAAAGCAGAATCAAGCTGAAATTCATTACAATTCCAGTACCAGGAGTAGAAATGCCAGATCCAATGATTTCAAAACTTGTCTGTGTGTAGAATCAGTGCAAAACCTTATGATTTCGAATTTCTCTTTAAAATAAATAGTACAAGCTTTTATTTCTTTAAAGGCCTTCTGTTTAAACAACATTAAAATATTTCTTTTTTATTTTAACTTTTCTTTATGTACCATGCAACATTAAAAAAACATTTGAAGTAGACAAATAGGAAACCCTTGTAGAAGTACACAGAAATGGGATTGTTTAAATAGTCGTAATTTTTGCCAACTCCTTTTTCTTAGTGAAAATGAAATACTGGTTAATTTCAAGAAGTACTTGAGTAGACCCATATGTACACAGAGTATATTCTCCCAATAATATTAAAGCCAGCTCTTCTTCAGAACATTGTTGTCCACTACTACGTTGTTGCAAATCTGTAAGTGCACTCAATCTAGCAAGAAATACAATGAAAATAGCTTAAATAAAACAATTATTTTCCCTGTGAAGAAGGAAAAATAATTGAGAATATTGGAATTATTTCTTGTAACTTGTCTAATTGTATTATGTCCTAATTAATTCTGATTTTCTTCTCTTAATGGGGAGACCCTGGTGTCTCCTATTACTGCCCCCATTTTTCTTAAGAAATATATTGAGTTTGTGTTCTGAGTAAAAAATATCAATAAAGGCACTGACCAATTATTCACCTTTCTACATCTGCATGAATTTGGAACAATCATAATGAAGGAGAGAAGTAAGTGCTATAAAATACTGGAATTCTGTACTGTTAAAAAAAGAAGGATAAGCAACACCTAAATCCTCACATAATGCACTCCCCACATATGGTTAATGCAGTGTGAATTCAAATGAAATATAGAAGTCTAAATCAGGGAGAGCAGATCATGGCTGACATCAGACACTGCAGGCATATTTATATTTTCTTCACTATTTCCTCAGAGATCAGGCTGCACAGCTGACATACATTCAGATGAGGTCATTTCCGTATCCTTGAAGTCAGTGTGACTTGCACTTGGTCACTTCAGCCGGATGAAGTGAGATACATAAGAACAGCCAGCTTCATTAAAAAGAGTGAGATATAAAACCTCATGCACCTTTGAGCATTTGCACGTTTCTCACTACTGGTATAAAATATAAATGATAGAACATGCAGTTGGTGAAATAAAATATTAGGGTGCAAATATTCATCAGTCAAGAATCATGGGGGGCATCAGGTCTTGTAAGAAGTCTGCTCTAAACAGAATTATGGAAAAAAGCACACAGTATCTCTTGTGATACACCAGTCTGAACTTCAGGGCAGCATTTAAAGCTTCAGATAAATATAAATGAATCTGTCCCATGCAGAAGTACCAAGGATACAGATAGAAGGGCCAACAAAAAAATAAGCATTAGTTTTAGAAATATATTCATTAGATAACATCTAGTCAAGTTTACAATTCTGCCTTATAATAAAAATTATCCTGTTTTATTTATTTTTATTATGTTTCCTTTGTATCTGGGTCAAGAGGAAATGCCCTGCATTGCAGACAAATCCTAATGAGAATGCGCACTAAACCACTACATTAAAGCTATTTTGGTGTTTGAAAAACAGTCAAGTCCTTCTGTGAAGGTGCAAAAAATGTTAGAAATGTATAAATTGAAGGAGGTAATAGGGTACATGGTGGCACTGCTAAGATGAGTGAGTGTGGGTACATGTCACATACACACGTGGGTGTGAAGACTATGTGTGGGAGGACATGGGAAGAATTTGAGTTCTGTAAGGAGATTAAAACTTAACATCCCATCTAGGAAAGGTTTTTTTAGCTTTGAATCTAAAAATATGGCCATGAAATAAAGTCTGTACATCACCTCTGTAAATCTGATTATTTTGAAACATAAGCAGAAGGATCTTCCATTCTTAATTTTCATTGTCAGGATTACTCAGAATTAATATTAAGTGAATTTAATTAATATTAAGGAAGTGATGTATGAAATCTCAGGGACATACTGATTTATCAAAGTTAAACCTTTCTACAAAACACCAATATGCTGAGTAGTGGCACAGCACTTCAAGAGGAATGATTCCTAGAGCAAATTTGATGACAAAAGCATAAACTGTGCTACCTGTTTCCAAGTGCATCTCTTACCTCTTATACTAAAAAAGTATGGTTTTGATCAGTCCTGAAGGCAAAGAGCCTGACTGCAAGCAAGTAAGTGTATGCATGAGAGTTCAAAGGAGGATTCTGCCTTGCAAACGCCCTTCCAAGACAGTATTTTCACTGGAGGCTGTGAAGCTGGGGGTATAATTGTATTTCTCATCTGTACTTCCCTATGTTAAAGCAGTGTGGATTTTAACATACCTAGAGAAGAGTGTGGGTAAGTGGAGAAATTCTGGGAGGGAATGTGTCAGATCTATAGCTACACAGTGTTAACACATGCTTGGACTCCCACTCCCCTCATTCTCTCCTTTACCTGCCTGCAAAATTGAACATCTTGGAGGTGAGACAACATGATAAGGAAGGACTGTTTTCCCAGCTCTGGGAGAAAACAGAAAAAGTGGAAATGGGGCAGCTGATACAAGGGGTGTTAGGATTTTAGCTTAGGACATAGCGTCTGCATTTGATTTGCAATGTTCAGAAACAAATTATGCAGATATAGTATACTGCCAACTTCTCTCCCAAGCACAAGGAAGGTTTACAACATATTGGAATATAGATAAGCCACTAAGATATTCCCCAGCTGAGTATGACTTTTGTTGCCTACACAATGAAGTATATTCCTGGGTTTTGCATGTATAATTTCTTAACATTTCTTCAATTTGAAATGGTGTGATATCTCCAAATACTGAGTCTTCTGACTTCAGTGGTAATTGCAAGGTCTTAGCACCTTTTAAAACATTGGTAAAAGCACTGCAAGTGATTATATCACTAAAATTATAATACTGGATCAGACATTGAGTCATTTGACCAGAACTTCTGTCTTTGAAAGTGATTTCTTCTAAGTACACTTCAAGACAATTACAGGCAGAATATAGTACCTGCTATATTAAGGCCTTCTATTAAATTTTAATAATTATATGTGTCTCGGAAGAAGTAATTAGCTATGATTTCAATAATTGCATTTGTTGTCCTAGCTCTAGATTCTTCCCATCCATGTAAATATATATTTTCCCTTTGAGTCTTACCACTCACAAACCTCAACTATTTACAAACAGTGAGAAGTAGGTCACTCCCACTTCTTCAGATCTTGAAGCTGAAATGAAGTATGAACATAAATGCATTCGTGTTGAGTCAACTTTTATTCTTGCCTCTATCTGTGGGACTGAAGCTTAAATAGGGAATGTATAAAAAGCTATAGACAGAAATGGTTGGAGAGATATGTACTACAAGACTGCTATTAATCTATCCTTTTTTTTATTGTCCTCTCTACTTTGTAGTCTTTAAGACATTATTAATTTTGTATCTATTTCCCTTTCCATATAACTGCTCTTGCTTAGCAAATTTCTTTCTTGTTCACTAGCTAATTCCTTTCCAGTAACTAATAACTTCTGTCTTGAGTAATACAATATTCCGAAATAATCACCTTTAAATGGGATTTTTATCATGCTTGGCCTAGATCCTCCTGGATCATTACTTTCTTTGGGAATTTGAAAATTACTAAAATCTTATAGTTATTTTGAAGTATGAACACAATAGAATAATAAAAAATTGTTTCCCATTATAAAAGTAACATAGCTGTAACATTTCTTGTGGCAGTAAAATATAAGTGATTAGAGCTCAAGGTAAGTATCAGAAGTGGTAAGATCCCTTAGTCTCATATAAGACATATTTGACATATAAGACATATTTTTTTAAAATTCTGATATTAATCTGACAAAATATATGGATCTACAACAGAGGCAGTCTCTTTTTTCTCCCTTTTTAATCATAACAGTGAGAAATTCTTAGCAGTACAAGTTCTCAAGATTATTTTTGATTCTCCCTTTAAGATGGGAGAAAAACTGATATATATTTAAGTGGTATACATTTAAAAGAAGTGGTATATATCTTAAAACTTGAAATATCTACAACTTCTTTGATCAGATAATATCTGATTTTTGTCCCCCATTCTCCTCAGTTCACAGACTGCCACATCAATGTAATGTGGAAGGGATGTTTCATGATTAAGAGGTAATGTAATGATGACTCAAGCTGCAGAGGGAATGTGTGCCCCAGTTAGCTGTGCTATTATAAATATATAGGGGAGGCCTGTGGTCACTTCTGTATCCCTATGGTGAATGTTTACCTATGCAGAATTAAAAAGCTTCTCAAGAGTTGGTGGCAGCCCTATGTAGACAGATAGAAGCAGCCTCACATTCACAAGCAGCAGTTCTTATAGGGAATTTCAACCCCCTGACATCTGTTGGAGGGGCAGCTCAGCAGGGAATAAACAAGCCAGGAGGTCTCTGGAATGTGTTGATGAAAATGTCCTTCTCCAAGTCATAGAAAAGCTGAAAAGGAGATGTATGCTGGACTCTGTTCTGATCAACAAGGAGGGGCTGGTGGGCGATGTGAAGCTCGAGGGAAGCCTTGTTGGAGTTTGAGAGCCTTGTGGCAGCAAAGAGGGTGTGCAGCAAGCTCACTGCCCTGGACTTGATGAGAGTAGACTTTAGCCTCTTCAGGAAACTGCTTGATAAAGGATCATGAGAGCAAGTCCCAGAGAGGATAAGGACCCAAGAATGTTGGCAATATTCAAACATTGCTTTCTCCAAGTGCAAGACACCCCTCTTATGAGTAAGAAATCAAGCAAGGGGAGCAGATGAACTGCATAGATGCATGAGGAGCTTCTGGCAAAACACAGAAGAATGAAGTTTATATAGAACATGGGGAAAGGGGCAGACCACTTGGGAAGTGTATAGGAATGTTGTCAGAGTATGAAAGGATGCAACAAGGAAAGCTAAGATCCATTAAGAATTAAATTAGTGAGGGGAAGTCAAGGACAAAAAGAAGGGCTTCATCACGTACATCAGAAGCAAAGGGAGGACTAGGGAAAATGTGGGCCTGATGCTGAATGAGGTGGATACCTTGGTGGCAAAGAATACAGAAAAGGTGGGGTTACCAAATGTCTTCTTTCCTTCAGTCTTTACTAGTAAGGACAGTCCTCAGGAGTCCCAGACCTTGCTGGTAAGAGAGAAAGTCTGGAGAAAAGGAAAACTTTTCCTTGGTCTAGGAGTACCAAATTAGAAGTAATTTAGACAAAAATGACACCCACAAATCCATGGGCCATAATGGGTTGCACTCATGAATGTTGAAAGAGCTGGGAGATGTTATTGATAAGCTACTCTCTATCAACTTTAAAAGGTCATGGAGAAGAACAGCAGTGCCTGAGGAGTGGAGAAAAGCCAATGTCACTCCAATCTTTAAAAAGGACAAAAAGGCGGACTCAGGAAACTACAGGCCAGTCAGCCTTTACCTTCACCCTGGATGTCATGTCTACGCCTGTGGGTGGCATCTCTAAGCACATGGAGGAAAATAAGGTCATCAGTAGTCAACACAGATTCAGAAAGGGAAATCATGCTTAACCAATCTGATAGCCTTCTGTGATGGTGTGACTGGCTGGGTGGATGAGGAAAGCATAAAGAAAGTTGTTCACCTTGACTATAGCAAGGCTTTTGACACTGTCTCCCACAACATCCTCATAGATAAGCTCAGGAAATATGCATTAGATGAATAGACAGTGAGGTGTAGTGAGTGGCAGAGCTCAGAGGGTTGTGGCACAAGGTGCAGAGCATATTTGGAGACCTGCAGCTAACAGTGTTCCCCAGGTGTCAGTGCGAGGTCAGGGAAAGTTGGAAGAGGGGAAAGAGTACAAATCAGCAAATTTGCTGATGATACAAAACTGGGAGGAGTGGCTGATACACAAGAAGGCTGTGCTACCATTCAGAGCATGACCTGGACAGGATGCAGAGTTGGGCAGAGAGGACTTGATGAAGTTCAGCAAGGGCAAATTAAAGGTCCTGTACCTGGGGAGGAAAAAACTCCATCCTCCAGTACAGGATGGGGTTCAGCTGCTGGGAAGCAGCACTACAGAGAAGTTCCTGGGGGTCATGCCAGACAACAATTTGTCCATAAGCCAGCCACGTGTCCTTGTGGCTGAGAAGAAAAAAGGTATCCTGGGGTGCATTGGGAAAAGCATCGCCAGCAGGTTACAGGAGATGATCTTGCCTCTCTGCTCAGCCCTGGTGAGGCCACATTTGAAGTACTGTGTACAGTTCTGGGATTCCCCATTCAAGAAAGACAAAAAACTCCTGGGGAGGGTCCAGAGAAGGGCTGTGAAAATGAGGAGGGGCCTGTAGCATCGGTCTTATGAGGCAAGGCTGAAACTACCTGTTTAGCCTGGAGAAGACATGACTGAGAGGGAATTTTATCAATGCATACAAATATTCAAGGGTGGGTATCCAGATGATAGGCGAGACTCTTTTCAGTGATGCTTAGTCAGAACAAAGGGCAATGGATGCAAACTGCTGCACAGGAAGATCCATCTGAACATGAGGAAAAACTTTACTGTGAGGCTGACAGCAGTGGAAGTCTGCCCACAGGGGCTGTGTAAATCTTTCTCTGGACATAGTCAAAACACATCAGGGTATTATCCTGTGCAGTCTGCTCTAAAGGTCTCCAAAGGTACCTTTCAACCCTAACAATTCTGTGATTCTGTGTAATTAGGCCCAGAATTTTTTTGCACCTTAATTCATGGACACACATACTCATGCATCTCCTATGAATGTCAATAGGAGTAACCAAAGAGTAATAATACACTCTCACTGATCTTATTTCTCCTTGATTTACTCAATTTCCTTCAGGCTTAGATGGCTCACAGTTTCCCTTCACTGTTGGTCTAGTAGAAAATAATTTCAAGCACTGCAGGTCTGCCTGTGGTAATGACCATGCTAAATGCCATTGTGTGGTTTGGATCTTCACAAATCAATGCTGCTTTGTTACCTTCTTTCTTTCCTTCTCAAAGGTTATAGGTCTAATAATTAGAGTGGCCCCTTGATGAGTACACTGAGACTCAGTTTTCATGTCTTAATGATAGTGATAAGAATAAAATTATAGCTCTTCACAGCAATCTTTTTTTTTGATACGGTGCTAACTCTGCATTGTATAAAGTTAAAGTGTGGTTATTATACCCTTGTATGCTAGAAGAATTTCACTTATGAGAGAAATGAGGAAGATTTTGCCTCTTGAGACATTCTAAAACTCTGTTGAAAGAAGAAAACTTAGATGCATAAGCCACCTGGACAAAAGACCTCTTTATTTTCAGTTTCAATCAGCAATAGGATTATTAGCTAGGCTACTAGACAAGTAGGACAACCTTCCCTTAACCAGTGACCCATATCAGCATCTGAACACAGGGCTGTACCTTATGAATTCAGTCAGATTTTTGAGTGTGTTTAAACACATATACTTATCTGCCATTCTGAAGTAGTTATATTTTCCTGAATAAGGATCCCATACTAGCAGTGCAATCAAAACTATTGCTGTAGGAATAAATGCAAACAATACCAACTTTAATATTTTAAAAATGCAGACACACATATCTACAAGCAAAAAGGGAAAATGGTGGTGACTGGCCTATGGGTAGCCAAAAGCAGTGGCATTGAACCATCAATGTTGAGTCCTTAAATCACAGAAGAGCAGATTCTTCTCATAAAAAAGGCTGAATTCCTGCGTGGTTCAGACCACAGGGGTGTCCATGAGAAGAGGTCAGGAGTGACACATGCCAGACACAGCTGGTTCCAGCTGGTTCCAGACAGCTCCAATGGCCCCACCAGAGGATGCAGCTGATCCCATCAGCCCCTGCTGGCAAAACAGAATCATAGAATATTTTAGTTTGAAAAAGACATCTCAGATCATCCTGTTCAGCCATTAACACAGCTCTACCAAGTTTATCACTAATTTTCCTCAAGTCAAATGTGTTTTACCACAACAGTAACCAGTAAGCAATCTCCCTGATTTTGTCTTAACCCAGGTGCCTCCTCCTCTTTCAAATTTTTCTCTGGTCCTGATGTGAGAGGTGAGGTGGGAAGTGCGCGAGTGGCTGATGGGGAGCTTAGCTCTCAGCCAAAGTTAACCCACCAGACTGGGTGTGGTTTTTAGTGCTGTGCCCTTTGCACACCTGTAATACTTATCTAATTTTAGTCTACAATTTTTCACTTGTATGTACTGTGAAATGAGACTGTGAACTTGCAAAGCATTAATTGATACATATTCAAAGTTTTTCTCTAACTTATAGAAAAGCGTTACTAATTGGTCTTTAATCTCAGAAATTTAAGGAGATTAAAAAATAATAACAACAACAGCAATTTAAATAATCCACCAGCCCCCAAACAAACCTGAAAGGAATGAGACAACTACCAGAGAAAAAGAGTGGTTGAGACTTGATTACTCTTTTTTTCAAACTCTTCCATATAAAAATGAAAAATATTACCTGCATAGCAGAAATAGATTCCAGAAATCACTGTAAATGAGTTGAGGATCTGAAGGAACTATTCTGGCCAGAGATAAAGTAAAATTTAAATAATCTTAATTTATCTTTGGGCAGTTCTTGATATACAACTTAAAGTTCTTTGAAGTGTCTTAAGCAGTTTAGTACATAAAGGAAATAGTGTCCAAACAGACTTCTTTTGTCAGAACACTTATAATTCCTTAGATTCAATTCCACCCTTTTTACAAGTTTAAACAATAAAGTGGAGCATATGAGAGCTTTTTGAATGGTATCTTTCGGATATAATATCAGTCCTATAAGTCAATTCCATATTTTCATAGTTTTTAACCTTCTAAAAGGACTATATTCCAAAATTATATTGCATTAAACCCTATGTTGCCAAAAAATTTCTGTGAATGTTGGTTTTAGTGTTACAGCTAAATTGCTTCCAGTACATTAGATTACTTTCTTGCATAACATGTATGGAGTGCTCTCCGAAATTAGTATTGTTGTTGCTACTGTTCATTTTCTTATCTCATTGCTGTTTCCAGTAAATTTTTGTTATTTCCAACCCACGATCTTCAACTTTTTGTGCCACTTATTCTCTCCAGCCTGACACAGGAGCTGTGGGAGGGAAGTGAAAAAGCAGAACATGATCTGGAGTGTTTCAATGGGAGCACTAAACGGGGGAATACCTTTCCTAAACCATGACAACATCATGAAAGTAAAGGTTCAGAAGTGAAGCAGGATTAGGCCAGAGAGACTGCTGTCATTCCTCTGTCTTCTTTCTCATGAATATTCATCCTTTGAGTAAGGTTCCGCAACTTTGGCAGTTGAAAGCTACCTTTCAAGTGAGAAAAGAAAGTGAAAAGATGGAGAAGGAAAATTCCTAGAAGCATTCTGGCATTTTTTTTTCCAAATATGGCAAAACAACCTGTAGGCTAAATGCAACTGCAATAGAGGAAAGAAACCTAAATCTTCTCAAATGCATACTTATGAGACATATAAATTATGTCCAGTCAAAGATACAGCCATTGCTCAACTTTGAGGAATGAACTTCTGTGAGGCTTGCAGAAGAAACATAGAAGTAACACTTATTACTTTCCAAAAGGTGTTTTAAACTCTACGTTACCAACGACTGAAAATAATTGAAATTATGGCAGGATTTATGTAGCGTGACCTAAAATAGAATTTATTGAGTTTGTTTATCTTGTGAATTTAAATAATATTCATTGGAGTTGACTGTGTTGATTTGGCACAGATGAAAAATCATGAAAATAGTGGATTAGATTACCAGTATCTCAGGGAGTTACTTCAGAGGGTTACAGAATAAGAGATTACTTACTCTGGGATCCATCATGAAAATAAATAAAAATGAGAAGTACTGAAGAAAAAAGAAGGATTTACTTCATTGTATCTTCCAAAGGTGAGTGGGAATAAGTGGTGGGAACTGTGACTCTTTTTTCTTGATGTATGGAGATGTCTAAATTGGTCAATTTCATGTTTTCCATTGTTACTAGGGCTTTCTGTTACTGACCACTGAATCAGTGTCTGCACCTTGAAAGGTAATTAAAAAAAAACAAACTGCATGCTCATGGAAGAATTCTTGTTATACACTTGTAATATGTACACAAGCTTCTTATGGTAGAAATATGCCCATTTCAGTACATTTGCAGCACAGATCTGTGCAAGAATTTGGTAGCAAAACATAGTATAAAATAAAGAGTGCTAGTTCCCTGCATGTTTGTATATGTGTGTTGGTAATAATGAATGAATCACAAATGGCATGCTTCTATGTGTATTTTGGCAATTCAGAAGTTGCTTTGCTCCCTGTTCCTATGGCATGTATGTTTTGGCATGCTGGTTTTGTGCATATTCCTAAATAGAATGTAGATTCGTAATGTTAAGCCTGAGCTTGCATGTTCTATTCTTTCATAGCAATAGAAGAGACAAGAATAATTGAAAGGGGAAATGGGATATTGTTTTTTTTTTTTAGTTTAATGATATCAGATATCAGGAGGGAAACTAGGAAAATGTAAAAAAAATTGTATCACTATTGACTGAGAGCTGCAAAGCCAAACTGGGTGTGATTTAAGTTGTGTAGCTGAAGAAACAAACCAAAATATCTGAAATTTTGCCAAAAAGATCTATCCCTCAAAGTACTGAATCCCTATATATGAGGTGCAAGGTTGGTTTATAGTTACTTTAAAAGTTTATTTGAAATATCCTTATCCTAACTGTGTCTGATTCTTCTATTAGCTGCATCAGGATGAACTAAAAATAGCTTATAACTTCTATAAGTAAATGGCCTTAAACTGGCTTGACAGGGAATCTGGTCCACTAAAGCCAGCTCTGCTTTACTCCCTGACACTCCAGTGACTATTGAATTAACCAGTGAGAAACATCACCTTCTATTTTGGCCACCTAGTACATGTAAGAGTGAATATATGGCAAAAGCAAAGTGCTGGCTGTTGAGAGGTCTGGTTTATATTCCAAGATCTACCACTAAGTGCTAGTTTCTGACTTGGCATGAGTATTTTAGCCCCTGTGTTCACACCTTTTTCCTCATTACAAAGTTAGACGGGCATCACCTCACCAGCATGATAGAAAATCATATATTTTAATAACTGTAAGTTTTGCTATTAAATCCTTTAATAAATGTTCCTATTAAGCAAATTTTAATTATTAATCAAGTTTTCTTGAGGCTTAGGATAAGAGCAGGACAAACTTGCTGAAATACAATTTATATTCTTCTTTACAGATCTCTGAATTTTTGTGAGATCCTAAAATCTTGCAATATAGTTTTACATTTTTGAGGTGAAATTAATTGGATCAGGACTGACCTTTTTCAGAAGGGAACTGGGGACCCTTCCTTCTCCCCTGTCCCTTTGTGCTGAGATTCAAAACACTATACTGGAAATTCAGTCTGTGTTTCAATACAGATGTATTGCAACTTTCTGAAAAGCTGTATCTGTGAGAGGGTTTTTTTTTCCTCCACATTTATTCCTTGTGCTGCTTGGAAGATCATGAGGAAAAAAGTATGTGAAACTTGCTAAAAAAAGTACAGAAGTTTGGTGGAGTAGTGTCTCCATCCCAGCTCTGTGCCATAATAACAAGGCCATGCTATTCTCTTTTAGGAATAAGTAAGAAGGAATAATGTCCCATTACTCACTAATGGCTATTACAAAGCTTCCTTATGTACAATAACAATAGAAAAAGACTTTCTCTCCCTCCCTTATTTGTCTACAAGAAGAACTCACAAAACTGACAACTTCAGGAAATTAAGTCAGTAGGTGCTTGTGACAGACATGTCCTTCAGCCTATTTACAATTAAATTATTTCCTTCAGCCTTTTTAAAATTAAATAAAGTTGCAAAAGAAAATAAATCTTTGTAGTTTTTCAAATTATTATTAGTTGAAAATACATATAAGAGAACATGTTTGGAGAGAAAGTGAATAGTAGTGTAATTAGAAAAAGCCTGTCTATACCCTTAAAGTCTCCCTTTGTTTAGGACATTTGTATCTTGGCAAAAGTTCTCATAACACCATTAATTTCATCTCTTCTCCCTGCCAGGGGTATCCCCATAACAGATTTGGCACCCTAGCAAGTATCAGTCACAAATCCTAGTACTGAGATAAAGCAGCAAGAACAGTTCCAAGAAGAAGGCAGTGGGTGTCTCTGAAGACTTGTAACACTCTGATGTTTTTTTCTGCAAAAGGTTCTCTATTTTTCGTAAATGTCTCACAAGATATTATTGTTTAGGTCAGATATTTAATTAGTTCTCTTCTAACACTCTTGAAAAAAGGTTACCTGCCTGTGGGACATTTTCCCTTCATTGCATTGACTCATTTGCACTGATGTGTATTCAGAGCATCTCATTTGGCATCAGGAAACTCAGAGTTACACTAGATAAGAGAGAAATAAGATTTATATGTCTTTGTTGTCTTTTCTGGACTCCAAGCAAACAATAAACCCCTCCAGAAGGCAAATATTTCAGGACTCTAGAGCCAGATGCCTGCAGCATCCAAGTGGAAAGTGGGAATGTGCTGCTCTGAGGTTGCCCCCATTATTCTGTCAGGTATCACAGCTTCATGGTCCACTCTCCAGTCCAGAAAATTTGTTCTTTGTCCAGCCTCTTTGCTATGGCAGGAAAATGAATATGAATTATAGTGGAGGTATATTTTGCAATCATATGAGGCCCAGACTCACAAGCCAGATCTGGATGTGAAGATCTATACACACTAACAACAGCTCTACTGTGTGAAACAGATGTTAAGGATACAGGGAGTGGGGAAACTGGGAGAGGAGATCAGAACAGGGTCTGTGGCTAAAGAGAGGCTATGAATTTCTAAGACTCAGTATCTTCTGAATCAGAGAAGGTGAAATCTGTGTCTTCCTATTTGGCTCCTAAGACATCCCTAAGATTCTTTGCCAAGGGTTTGGGCTTTTACAGAAAAGTCAGCTCCTCACTCCCGGCACTGAGATAGAGTTTGAAAATATCTTTACAAGTCTCTAAACTTCATAGCTTGAGGACTTAATTGCAAGTATAAAGACTGAGACCTAATTCAGGAAAATGATTATACGATGCTGACCTACAAGAGGTATTTTACACCATGCTGAAGGCAGGGGGCCTGAATCTGTGTCTATGACTATTTCTACATTCTTGTAAATGAAGACAAGGCATGAGGGCAACCCTTCTGAAGTTGTCTTGTAAATCAGCTGATGTTGGTCGTTAAATTGAAGCCATAGTTAACCATAATGTGGAAGAAAGTAAATGTAGTGAAGAAATTAAGATTCAACATGCAGACAAAAAAAAATTATATGTAACTGAATTAATTTTAATTTAATTTAAATTAACAAAAATTTTCTCTAGTGTTACTAATAATTTGAAGCAGTACTTTTTTTGGTTTTTCTGATTCTATTGTTTGTTTTAGGATCAGAAAGGAAATGTAATGAAAACAACTTGCAAAGTTGGGCAGTGATATTTTTTCTATGATCTTCTTAAAAAATATTGCATATATTAAATATAAAATAAGCTGGCCTTTTGTACATGTCTCCTAGACAAGTTTATTTTCTGCAACAGATGAAGTGCAGAAGAATAAGAGACCCCTAAGTCATAGCTTTGTTCTTTAGGGAACAGAGGTGGGGCGTTAGCACTTCACAGTAATCTCCTCATCAGGAAATGTATGTCTCTTGTCTGGGCTGTGTCACACTGTATTTGCTTTTGCAGTTGTGCCCTTTGGACCAGGCTCTGCCACTGGTTACACTCAGTGGTGCTTACAGAAGAGTACAACAGAGGGACAAATTTGGTTCTCTGTTTGTAAGCAGGCACCCAGGCAATGACACGGGCTGCCTTTTTAGGCAGCACAGAAGGAAATCGTGCCGCTTGGCAGCCCCCAGTGCTCCGGCCGCCCGCGCCTGGAGCTGCTCAGACCTCTCAGGCCTGTGCTTTTTCACTGTAAAACGGCAAGCCCTTGAAAGCACAATGCTGGCTTGGCAACTGACCGCTGCCAGATAACAATTGACACCAGGACTAATTTAGTAATGCGCGGTTTTAGGGAGCGACATTTACTGTATATCTCCTGGTGCAACTGATACAAAGCATGCAGCCGTGGCAAGCCCCGCATGGTATTTGCAAAGTGTCAACTTGAAAGAGTCAGGCTGCTCTTATGTCTGCTCTCAGAGGCAATTGCTGCAGCCCATCAAATCAACCTTCATGTAATATAAACAGGGAGACGTTCTCCCTCCATTCAGGGCTGCTATTCGGTGCGGTTGCTGGTTATATCATATGTCAACACATTGTACAGATAATGAAAATGGGGAGTCTGAACTTGTACAGGAGATAAAGGTTTCCCCGGAGAAGCAAAATTACAGTGAATCTGTCAGGCACAGATTAAGGATTTTGCAAAATAATCAGAGACACAGAAGTTAGCCCTTTTGATATGACTGTTAGCTGTGGTATGACTTACTGTGTAGAATAATTCTATTAAATTAGTTCATTAATATGTAAGTTATAATGATCTCTGTAAAAAGGACTTTCAGCTTAAAATACCGGTAGTTCTTTCAGGAATTCCAGGTGGGTGGGCTGAAAGCTATTGTGATAATGATTGCAGAACTAAAGATCTCACAAAAGAAATTTTCACCTGGATTTTTTTTTGCAGCAGATATTTCGAAGTGAGGTATAAATGAGTGTTATCAAATTCTCAGATAAGGATATTATTTTCATCATTTCCTACCTTTCATTGAAAAGGATTTTTAAGCAATGGAAGGTTTCCAAATAGAACAATAGAAGGGGGTGTGTATGCAGTTTTACTTTCACTCATTGACTTTTTGCCAAAGCAAGCAAAACGCTTAGTTTTCAGCAATTCAGCAGTGCTCTTTAATAAGAGCTGCGGGTGTAAGCTATTGCTGTGCTGAGAATAGGGTATTTTGTCTTGATACCCCACCACTTCCCTTGCAGGATCATCAGGGAGCTGGTCTGGGGCTGCCTCAGTCCTACCCTCTGAAAGCCACATGCCCTGCACGATTCTTTCTACTGCAGAGGCCCCCAGGCAGCATGCATGCAGATAGACAAACAGCATCACAGTTTCCCCTTGGTAACTGCTTGCTTGTTAGCTCTAAACTGATCAGGGAAAGCTGATTGATCTTAATATTAAACACCATCAAAAATTGCAAGTCTATCCCATAGACAAGAAATACCTGTCTGGAAAAAGATGTCAAAGGTATTACCATTACTTCTGGTTGCTTTCCATGTCATGTATTTTTTATATTTTCTGCTATGCTATAGAAAGTTCTTTTCAAGTGAATGAACCTATAAAGAAATCACCGTTCAACAGCCCCAGAAGTAAAAAGTTTCTGCACAGGGATATTGAACAAGTGAAGTAAAATTGGTGCTAACAATTTCTGTTTAAAATTTCATTTTCGAAAATAAGAAGTCTTTGTAACCAGAAAAGCTTCTAGCTATGAAGTTTTAATCAATTAAAAGATGCTTATGGCACATCTTCATTCATTCTAAAAATATCTTGATGCTTGACTGAAGCACAAACTGACCTGTGAACTTTGCCAATCTCAATGCCATTTCTGCTGTATCTGTGTCCCTTTACTTAATGTTGGAACATTAAGAACACAAAATGTTAAAATGTTATGATTTCATCTTTTACTCCTTGGCATAATCCCATAATGAGAAATCACAAAATTCACTGTGGGAAAATCATGATGTCTCCATGGTTTTATTACTCATTTCTTTTTTTCATTCTTGTAATAATAGCATTGCTGTTGTCTTAAAGCCACAGCTCCATGTCCAGGTCAATGATTAAGCTCCTGTATTTATATCATAGCCTGTGGATCAAAACTATCCCAATTTCTAGAAGCCCTGACAGCCTAAATTCAGCATCTTCTAGAGTGAAAATCAACTCTAGTTATTCTGGCATAAGGATGTTGCTCTCTATTGGTCTGTATGGACTAAATGAATGAATATTAGGGGGGCTTGGAGGGAGCAGGAGGTGCTGATGTGTGGCACCCAAGGGAAACCTGCCCTTTCAGCAGCCCTGTACTCTGTACATGAGGACAGTGCCCAGACTTGGGGACACAAACGGAGAAGTAAAATGACAGAGCCTACGTGTGCCCACAGCTCTACAGAACTCTGCAAGGAACAATTCGAGGCATTTCTGAATCAGTTTTACATTCCCATTGCATTGTGTTTATGTTTCAGGAGTGGAATAATGCATGAGTTTTTGAAAGAAAGTGTGGGAATATTAGATATTATATTTGGGAGAGAAAATATTTCTGTTTAAGTGCTGTCTGCAATTGAAAGAAGTGTAGATCTTACTGTGACACATAAAATTTTTCTTCAAATTGTTTGGTAGGTTATGATTAATAATTTATTAGCAGTCAAAAATAGTCCCTATATGGTCTGTCTTAGTAACAAACTAAATGAATCAAAAAGGACAAAGGAAATGCAGAAAGGATATCACTGTCACATAGCTGAATCACAGAGAATGCCACATTTGCCAAGAGAACTGTGACAGGTTTACCTTTAGGTCATGGAGGAGGAAAAGTCTGTCTAATTTTAAGGTCTGCATCAAAGCAACATTTGAAAAAATTTGTTATAGCCATCCTTTAAGTTAGGGTAAGAAAATATGCTTTGTTTGGAAATTGCCAGATTTTCTCTTGGTAAAAATCTAAAGGTAAATATTTCTGTGGTGTTTGAAGGCAATTCACCAAATAGGTTAGAGGTCACTATAAGTTTAATGGGAAATAGTGGAAAAAATAGAAAAGATCATTTCCATTAAGTCCAGTGAGGTAATTGAACTTTTTAAAAACTTTTGTTTCCTTGTTTAAAATATTGTTTTTAGCTGCTAACAATTTTCTGTCTAGGCCAAGCCTTTTGGAAAACTGATATGTCTATTCTATTTGAAGACAATACCCTTTACGTTAATTGTTACCATTTCTTTTGAGGCCAAATTGCCTGTGACGAGGAACATTTTCTCTTCTTGTTGTTTTTAATGACTTTGTTTTTTTGAGATGTGGGGTGTGTTGTTTGTTTGGTTTGTTTCCTCAGGCAAAAGTAGAAATTAAGCAACATAAATAAAATTCAGATCAACATTAAATCCCACATTTTGTGTAAATGGCCAGACTTTTCGCCACAATTTTTCTTTGTGTCGTTTCATTAGATGGCTAAAAAATAGAAAATTAGCTAGAAATGATAAATCAGATTGCACTCTTCCACTGTTATGATACTTAGTTTCAGCAATGTAAAATGTATTACATTGTTAAGTAGTATTTTTTTTTACTTAGACTTCAGAAGAAATTACTATTTCCTTCCTTAGAGAAGATATGAAATTGACGATTTGACAAGAAACCGTAAATTACTGAACTTTCTTCAGTCAGTTTTGGAACATCATTACTTGACTTTCAGTGACTTGCAGAGATGTGAGTACTCCAAAACAAGCCCCTGCTTGTTCTGTTTCTTTGTATTCACCTTTCCAGGGTTGATAAAACCCTAATCTGTGCACTTGGAACTCCTATTGTTACTCTGCTGAAATAATAGTTTACAGACATGACAACAGTCACGGCACTTCCCTGGGATTGTTTGTTCAAGAAGTTCCTATTTAGAAGACAGTGATATGTAATGCCAGACTTTTCCCTATCTCCAGGGAACAAATGTTGGGAATTGGTGCAACATTTTTAGCAATAACTTGGCATCTTTTAACACTTTACATCATTGCTGGTAGGAAGCATATTTGTACAGAGCTATAACAATGTGTGCAAGACAAACCTGATGTAAATATCTCATGAGAAAAATGTTGGCTGTAGCTGTCAGCTACATAAAAATTCATATAACTTCCGTATTATATAAAAAAGGCATCCAATTTATAAGATTTTTTTCCTAAGGCTGTTAGCAGAAGGTTCCAGTGTGTTACCATGTGATTAAAAAGACAAAACTTCTTGTTTAATAGTGTTTTTAATCCAGACATGAAATCACTAAAATAAAATGGAGAGATGATATTTCGGATGAGAACTCAAGAAATTTGGGTGAAATCCCATCTGTGCTATAAATATTCTGCTTGAACTTTGAGAACTGATCTAATCTGTATTTGTCTTGAATCTCTCTTTATGAATTTAAGGTGATGATACTCAATTTGTCCTCCTTAGGCAATATCCTAAGAAATGCATATGAGATTTGGAGCTTACCTCCCTCATTTCCTGTCATACTGAAAGTACAGAAAGGAACTTGAAAAGCAAGTATCTGGCTGGATGAATACCTGACAAATTGGTAATTTTAATGCTATTGTACAAAGCTGCTATTGTATGTTAATGGCATGCCAGCAAATACAGTCTTTTGAACTGCTATATTCTCTAAGTATTAGTTTGTCATTTGAATCTGTTCATTACAGCTGACATTCTGAAAAAGAATCTTTATTCTAACACAGGTGCTTTTGAAAATTATTTCTATTTAGATCACTCCATTGATGTCTATAAAGGCTGACCTGGATCAGAGACTAGGCAGAGCAAAAGGAATAAAATAGGTATTTATTGAAAGAGTGCACCTTGGGCAATGTAAGAACCTGGCTGGGGCTACACCCAAATCAAATCCCAGTAATGAGTTTTTACACTTTTATAAGTTTTGGTTCATCTACATATTGGGGTCAAGTGTCCAACCACAGCCTCATGTGATGAAGTCTCAATCCCCGGGTTTGCCGTCTTCCCTTAGCCATTGTTTATGCTTTTTGGGTACTGGTTGTCCTTGATTGCCTAGCTAGAAAGGGATTGTTTTGTCTTACCATCCTGTGATGAGAACTTACTAACACCTAATATGAAGCTTCAGAATTACACACTAAGCAGCAGAGATTCTGAAAATTATAAAAGCTAAAACCCAAGGCATCACTATCACAAAATCAGTGGAACAAAGACCATGTCTCCATTATTGAGACAGTAGGATCCTCACTGGGATCAGAACACGTTGCTGGAGAATGGATGGAAATACAGGTTCAAGTACAATAGCAGTGTGAAAATGAAAACTGTTATATAATACTGTTTTCTGGAGGCAGGGCAAATTTACTATCCCAAGTGCTACCGATGAGACAAATTTGCATGGTAACCTTTTGCTGCAATGTTTGCATCACATTGTATTCCTCATATGTGGATGGTTACTGAATGGAACCAGGAGACCTTCACTACCTAACCTATTTATTATTCTTCTTAAAGTGAAATTGTTTCCTCTAAAGAAATAATAATAATAATAATAATAATAAAAAGAAACTTTTGAAATCGACAACAAAAAATAAGACCAGACATGCTAGCAATCATTTTTCGTTTGACCATATCCCTGAACAAGATAATTCACCTATGCTTCAAGTCTATCCTGAAAAGTGTCTCTGTTTTCAGAGATAAGCCTAAAGCTGGAAGCTCAGATCAAGAGCAGATTTCATTGCTGTGGCAAATACCACTGTACATCCAGATTCATTATTACTTGTTTTCACAGTCTTTATAGTAGTTGAATTTGTGGAGTTACTTGCACTCTACAAAGGGGTTTGAATGGTTTTAATTAAATGTTGATAAAACAGAAAAGGAATCTTGGGATGTGAAAACAAATTAATTCTGGTCATTAGTCACCTGACAAGCATATTACAGTACAGATTTTTTATAGCTCCATGGATGCCTGTGAAACTGGAAAGATGGTATTCTAAATGAATTCCTTGTTAGCTGCTTTGAGTCACTGTGAATATCACTTTAGTTACCTACTAAATTACTGAAGTAGTTATGTAAATGCTTTCAAGGCAGTACATTACCATGACTGTATGTGATTTTGAAAATGAATTCTGAAAGCTTAGCTGTAAAAAAAATATAGGATCAGCTTAGTATAGTTCAGAAACTGCTGTAAAATCTTGAAATGAACATAGTAGAATGTTTTGGTGATATGTAGCTGCCAGCTGCTCTTATGGTCATGGCACAAATATGTTCTATATCTTTCCTTCTGCCCTGCTTTTTTCTTTTCTGTTTTCTACATGTCACATTGAGTTAACATTTGTCCCCTGCTTTTTGCATCTTATATGGTACTCCTGTCAGGTGAGAAAAAAATAAGTCAAGTAATAAAATAGGCTAGCACTGTTTTAGCTAAACCATGAGGAATCACTCTGATTTCATACATTGATCAAGCCTGTTGTTTGATAAGGAAACCAGTCTATGTAAATACTAGAGTGTGATGTATATGGGAAAACTCCTCCAGGTTCCCTAAAAACCTGAGGTGTTACTGAGGTGTGCATTACTGGGATTATGAGGGACACATAATGCTTTCTATTTCTATGCAAATTATTCTGGCAATTGCTGCAATGAGTTGTACCAGATCTGAAAATTACTTTTACCAATGTACTTGAGCTTGCTTTATTTTAGTTGTTATGCAGAAAACATCTTCTTATGTCTCAGTTTATCAGTACAGACTATTACGGAGATTGAAGGATGTTTGGATATCCAGATTATATATTAATTTGCAGTAAAGTAGCAAATTGGAAGAGAGCATAAAGTAAATGAACTAAACTAGGCCAGCAAGACTAATTTCTTTCTCTTAACAGCACGTTGTGATCATCAGATTTTCCACCAAGAATGAATCCTACTTGCCTTTTGTCTGTAATAGAGCTGACAAATAAAAAAGGAGAAAGAAAAAGAATGAAACATTTGCATTCTCCTGGCTGACTGACACAGATTTAGAAACCCTGGAAGAGGGAGTCTGCCTAGTGAGCAGATAGGAAGTTGGTATAATTGACATAATTGACACCAAGATCACCTTTGCTATCTGACCTTTAGGATTTTCAAGCTCATGTGAGTCACAGGCCTGGGAAACTTTGGGAAGCCCTGAACAATCTGTGTTACAGGCAGCTTGTCTGCATGCTTGCCCTGATATTCTGGGTCAGGGAAGGTTTGGGCTTTTCTGTTTATAGAATAAGTCTGCACAGAAGGTAGCAGTGATACAAGTGTCTAGGTGATGCAGGGCAAGCAAAATTTTATTGAAGGTCACTATTTCCAAGAAATGTTGAAAGTCTAAAAGAAAGAAAATATGTTTGATCAAAATTCTTTTGCCAGCTGAACCTTCCATCATTCCTTGGGCAGAAGTAAGCTTTTGACGAGGCGAGACTTTACTGTCGTAAGCTGAGTGCATTCTAGCTATCCAAATACCACAATTGTCTCTAACATGGCATATTACAGGCCTGCCAGGGTATCAGGGTGGCCTCTGCATCTAATACTTGCACAGAACCAAAAAAATCCAATACAGAAGAATGATAAACATGCCAGTGAAGTATAGTGCTCCTGAAGTACACTGCAAAGGAGGTCTGCAGAGCAGAAGAGGAACAATACCAGCAGCTAGCAATGGGAAGGCTCTTTTGTTTCCCTGTGCTTCTGAAGTTAGTAGCTGTCACCTACAAAATGTTATTATCTCTAGCAGAGGAGCATTAAGCAGCACTGAAGAATAGGAAGAATTAGGTTCATTATCTTAAATTGGTTTATCTTAGAACTATCTTGGAACATAATATAATTTTAAAATAGTGCATTAAGGAAATAAAATTAAAAATAACAATTCTTTAAACATGATTGACCAAGAAACTGCTGTTGGTTGACCTTGCCTGGATGCCAGGTGCCAACCAAAGCTTCTCTATCACTACCTTTCTCAGCTGGGCAGAGGAGAGAAAGTATGAGAGGCTCAGGGGTCAAGATAAGGGCAGGGAGAGATCACTCACCCTGGACCATCATGGGAAACAGGATCCTCTTGGAGAAATTAGTTCAATTTCTTGCCAATCAAATTAGAGAAAAATAATGAGAAATAAACCCAGATCTTAAAACATGTTCCCCCAACACCACCTTTTTTCCTGGGCTCAACTTCACTCCTGTGTTTTCTCTCTTCTTCCCTCCAATGGCACATGGAGGTGGGGAATGGGGACTGCAGTCAGTTCATCACATGTTTCTGCCACTCATTCTGCCAAAGTGACAGCATTCCACACACTCTTTCCCTGCTCTAGCCTAAAGTCCCTTCCAGAGGAGACAGTCCTCCATGAACTTCTCCAGTGTGAGTCCCTTCCATAGGCTGCAGTTCACAAGCTGCTCCAAGTTGGATCCTTCCCATGGGGTGCAGTCCTTCAGTAGCAGGCTGCTCCAGTGTGGGTTGCCTGTGTGGTCAGAGGTGCTGTCAGCAAACCTGCTCCAGAGAGGGGTCCTCTCTCCTTGGGGCCACAGGTGCAGTCAGGAACAGACTGCTCCAGTGTGGGCTTCCTACAGGGTCATAGCCTCCTTTGGGTATCCCCCTGCTCTGGTGTGGGGTCCTGCACAGGCTGCAGGGGGATCTCTGCTCCACCAGGGATCTCCAAGGGCTGCAGGGGCACAGCTGCCTCACCATGGGCTGCAAGGGAATCTCTGCTCCAGTGCCTGGAGCACCTCCTGCCCTCTTCTTTCACAGCATAGTGCTGCTTTGTAAGAGTTTGAAGGAAAACAGAACCCTGGGAAGTTACCACTGAGAATTCAGCTAAATTCAGGTAAAAGTATTCATCTCCTATTTTTTTTTTTTTTTATTAAAAGAAGACAGTTTTATCTCACAAAATGGCAGTTGGCTTGGCTGATTGTAGTTCTAAAAGATTGATATTGTTTAAATATTGAAATGTACATCCCATTGTGAAAGACATGCTATGCAAAATTGACTGCCACTCCAAAAACAGAAGGAATAAAATTTAAAAATTTGAAAAAGAGCAACAGTGTTTCAGATCATATCTTATCTTTCGAGGTCAATGCTCATTTATATTCCTCTGCATCTAAATTCTTTGTATTCTCTAGGCTCAAACTTCAGGTACAGGAGCTAGAAGAGATTTGATAGGAGAATGAGAAAAATATTTCTTTTATGAATAGGGATTGTGCTATTAGCTCAAAATGGAGATATAGTCACTGAACTCACATCTGACTTGTTCTTCAAAAACAAAAAATTCTCCACTTTATAAAGCAGAGTTTCAATTTTCTAAAATCATGGTTAATAAATTCCCCAGATGCCTTCTTGTACTATAATACATTCAAATCCACTTTTCAAGACCTGAGGTCTTGAGGCATTGTCTTTTCCTTCATCTCTCCTACCAGTGACAGTAAGACCTTTGCATCCCAGAAAGTCAGGCAGCATGGATCTCATCTCACATATCTTGCCCTGTCACCTGTTACAAGACAACTCACAGCAGACCCAAGGCTTGCTGGGGCAGTAAGACAGGGCAGAAAGGTGGCTGTGATAGTGAGGAAACTGCAGATCTTTTCCCTATAACTGAGCTGAAGTAGCATGCTGATCCCATTGTTTTATGTACATATTCTTGGCAGTAAGTGAATCGGAATATGTTGTTTTCTGCAAGCACAGAGAGTCATCCAGCACTTCAGATAGTGAACACATTATTTCATTCTCAGGTTTTACTGTTACTGCTCCAGATTCTGATCTGTAAGGAGACATAGTAAACATGCTCGGTTTAATCCCACTCTATGAGAAAGAAAATAAGTATTTTTTTCACACAGAGAAGACTTAAGATTTTAATTGTTAATTCTCAGCAAAACTAACTTTGACTTGAAGGCTTTCCATACTCTTTACCAGGAGATAAGTGGGAAAATACTTTTGGTAATTATTCTCAATATTTTCCTGTGTTTAGAGTGACACTAAAGCAATTTACATGGGAGGAATTTATCAAGCAGTTTGGTTAGGCAGCAGGCACAACAAGCAGTGCTATTTGGAGGGTTAACACTTGCACCAGCTTTGGAGCTTTGAGGCACAGAGCCAGAGGCCAAGTGACATTAGCTGCTCAAGAAATACACTAATCGCGTTAGAAATGCAATGCCTGGAGAGTCTCTTAGGTATTATGTAATGGAAATTGTAAGGGAAAGGATAAAAGTCAAACTTTGTGTATTTACTGAAGATTATTGACGTAGTTGTGACATCACTGACGGACAGTCACAAGACACCTTTTGTGTACATAGTGCAACAGCCAGCTGGCAATTAGCACAATGCCACCCAGGCAGCTGGGTATGTGGTACTGTACCTACAAATACACTCCAGGAGGTGCTCCCCTAGCAGCCAGCTGCCTTTCATACACCGTACACAGAAGGTGCCTTGGGACTGACTATTGGTCTTGTAGTAACCATGGCAGTGTCATCTGAAGGCTCACATGAAAAAGGACATTGAGGTACTGGAGTGTCCAAGGATGGCTGATGAAGCTGCTAAAAGGCCTAGAAAATATATCTTTCCAAGGAACAGCTGAAAGAACTGGAGTTGTTTTGTCTGCAGAAGAGAAGGTGCAGGGGGGGCCTCATTGCTCTCTGCAATTGCCTGAAAGGAGGTTATAGCCACATGGAGGGTTGTTGTCTTCTGTCATGTCTCAAGTGGCAGGATGAGATGAAATGGCCTCACATTGCACCAGAGGATGTTCATATTAGATACTAAAAAAAAATAAAATAAAATAAAATAAAATATCACTGAAAGAGTGGTCAGGAATTAGAATGAGTTTTCCAGGGAGGTAGTGAAATCACCCTCACTGGAAGTTTTTAAAAGGTGTCTGGATATGACACTTGGAATATGATTTAAGGGTGATTATGGTGGTGCTGGGTTGATGGTTGGACTGGATGATTTTGAAGGTCTCTTTCAAACTTGATGATTTTGTGACTCTGATTCCCCATATTGTCTTTATGATTGCTCAGCTTGAAACACAAACAATGATTTGAGCCTGAAAAGTGCTTTTGTTAGGATCTATGCAGTGTGAAGGATTCTTCAAAATGTCAGTGGGCTTTTGACCTATTTGGGGTATTCAGCCATGTCTTTAATAGGTAGAGGCTAGACGAGTATAAAAGAAATATGTTAATGCAATAATTCAGATTGTAGTGGTTCATGACTCATTTAGAGTAGCAGAAATCCCAAAGTTAAAGAGAGAAGCTCTGCTCTGCACAGAGACATTTGGCACACAAAGACAGTCCCTGGGTGAAACAGTTAAGTGGCATGATGTCCTGACAAATTCACAACTCCCAGAGGCTGGAAGCTGGATTCCGAAGCCCAAACTTGTGAACAGGAGTTTGGATATCTAGACATATGATACCTAACTCCCTGATATTGGAGAGTTCCACCACAAATCAGTTGAATTTTCTAGACTGGATTTTGTAGATGTCTCCTCTATGATCAAGCAAACTGCTCTGTAGAACAACTTTATACTGCTCAATGGAAATCTTATGATTGGTGTGGGAGGGTGAAATGTAGCCCATGAGTTGTTCTTACCTACTTCTATTAAGAGCTGAGAAAACTAAGGAATTAATAAAAAGAATGCAGTAATTTTCCTACTACTGAGCAATTCGGGTCAGATATTAGGGCTCTGTGCAAATCTGTTAATTTAATTGAAACTCTACAGCTGCCTCTTTGCCAGAATTCACAAGCCTGATAAACACGTCCCACAAAGCTCATAGGCTTCAGCTAGCAAGTCCACTGCTGTTCAACTGATGGCCACATTCTGATATAATCGTAAAAGCCATATAAAAGGAAGAAAACAAAAGTGTTACAAAATTATCTATAAAGAAATAAAGAAGTAAAGATTCTGTTGGCAAGTCTTAAATGCTGCTATGAAACTTTGTATTTTTATTACAGAAGAAAATAATGATGTGGTAAACGATAACTCTAACCAGAGACAAGATAGAAAAGGTATTTAGGAATTGCTGAAGTGAATCATCTTCAGTGGACTATGATATGCTATGGTATCTGTTCTTTGGCTGTGGTGAGTGCTGTAGAAGTGAGGAATGGGGTAGTAAACAACCCTGCTGCAGCGTGTCCTGGGAGAAACCACTGCAGTGGGGAGTGCAGTCTTCTCTTCATGACTCCAACCAGGTCTTACTGGGTGATGAGATGACTGTCTTTTTTTTTTTTTTTTGTCAACTCCCACTTTTCCCTGTGCTACTAACATTCAGGCTTCCAATTCAGGAATCATTCAGTGTAGCAAGATAGACAGAATCATCTGAAAGTTTATTCCTTTCTACAAATCATGTTTTTGCTTCCCCTGCTTTGTTCACCAGTTTTATTTGCTGAAACCACATCTGACATCACCTTGAAACACCACACTGTGAAAAAAGAACACCACTCTTTTCTTGTCCAGTCAGTGACTACTGCATTTAGCAAGAACAAGGATTTGAGGCACAGGGAGGAAAGGCTTGGGAGCAGATACTCAGATGCCTTTCTCATACCAAAGAATTGAAAGACTTTTATCTTCTGAGTACCAAACTAATTCATTTGAAGTTTTGTATTCTGAACAGGGACTGTGCCCTTTTGCAGAACCTAGAGCCTTCTCATCTTCATCCATAGCAACAATGAATGATGAGCTGTGTTTCTATCCCCATTACTAGCTAGCTTAATATTTCAAGTACCCCCATCAAAGCAGAAAACAGTATCAAATAATTATAAAAAAATGTGATTTGATGGACCTTATCTTAAATTTTGAAAGAAACCATTCAGCTGAAATTGAGAGCCTTATTTTCCCGAAGAAGGAAACTCTTGCAGAGGAAATAACACACTGGTTTCAGTCCTGTAACTGGATGTTTGTAAGAGCAATATTAAATTCTAGTTCAGAAAAATTTTAGACAATAGTGGTTCAGATTGCTTTTGTATTTTAAACTCATAAAGACCTCAAGGAGAGTTTGCTTCTTAACTGTGAGCCATGGTGTGCAGCCATGGTGATGCAATTTGCTATAGAAAAAGGATTAAATTCTTTATATCTACTCGCAATGTAATCTGCAAAGATTGAGTTGATGCATGCTTCCCTTTTGGCTCCAGTCTAGTCCTTGTGACCCTCTGGTTCTGCATCTGCAGTGCCCTTGAAAAGGTTGCCATATAATCCACTAGGCTGTCTGTTAGGTCTCTGTCAGGGGAAGGCAGAGCTCTGCCTCTTCCCCAGCACTTCACAAGTGCCCGTGGACAGCTATAAAACTGTGCATTGCATTCACAGACAGAAGAGCAGGACTGTGTTCAGTCCACTAGGAAAGCCAAGCACTCTCATGCTTAAGCATTATGACCAAATAAAATTGCATCGATGGTTTTGCAAATAAAACTGATGAACTGATGAACCCCAATAGACACTGACCACTAAATACCCCAAGCAAACACAATAATTAGTTCTATGTCTCCAAGAATAAAATGCAGAAGGTAAAATACTTTAAAAATGAGTAATATTTATTTTGCTTTACTATGTTATTCATTAAAATTACTCTTGCTTTGCTGTTACTTTCACAGATGTCATATACTACCCTATATTTCCTATTATTAGAATGTTTCACTAGTGACTAATACTTGCAAATCAACTACAGAGAAATGGAAGCTTCTTCACCTTTCATGCTTTCAGTTGAGAGCCCCAAAGGTACTTAGGATCCAATGACTATGGTGACCAGACTTGACCAGATTGTTCTGAACTGATCTACTTTGCTTATACCTTTGTATCTCAGAAGTGGAATTTGTTGGGATACATATAAAAACATTATTTTTTGAGTAACAACCAGCTCTTACTCTCTTTTGACATGTGTCTAAGTAAGGAACGTTCATATGTAAAGCAGTTGACATGCAAAGCAGAAAGTTACATCATAAGGTTCAAAACACAGAAACAGGAAAGGAAAAAAAAATAATGCAAACACAAAAGAAAAATGAGTCTGTGTTTCCAGAGAATATCACAGATTTCTGTGACTTTCCTTAGAATCCCCAATAGTTTTATAATTCCAAGTCAAGACTTGAAAGAAATCAATTACAATAATTCCACTGATATCAACATTTCCTTCTTACCAAGAGATCCATATAAATACCATCAGTTTGCCATTGAACAAAACATTTGTCTTCTCATGGAAAATAGTATTACAAAAAACAAGAGTTAATGTATCAATTGTGTGATATTTTCCTTGGAGAATTGTGGAGGAACATTGACAATGGTAATGTGATTTGCTACGTGCTTCAGCACAGCAAAAGATTTTGGCCATGAAACAGTATTTAGAAAAGCCAGAGTGAGAAATGGAATGGAGGGGAATGGGATCAGTGTATGGCAACAGCTACATGTAGTGGGACCTGACCTGTCATGATATCACTTTGTAGCAAGAACAAGAAATAAACATTAATTTAGAACAAGAGTTGTCACGTGTGACTTTCAGAGCATAGCATGAGCCTTTTACATCTCCACTGTTGCCAGTCCTAAATGTTTAGAACAAGACCTTGGTGAGAAAAAGGGTTTATAGAAGTCATTTGCCATTTGAACTGCCTGGCTTGATAGAGTTGGATGGGGCATAACACTTGCTACTTGCTGGAGGCTTCCAGCTATTGAAGTAACAACTGGCAATTTTGCAACATTGTTTTCAATTAAAAGAGTATATCTAAGGGGAAAAAAAAAGGCACAGTGAAGGAGGGATCTTGCACAAGAGCTTGCATGCTATTTGACAGCAAGCTCTCAGAGGGGTTGCAGCAGCCCCCGGGCCTTGCTGCACTCTTGTGTCAGTGTTGCCCAGGGAGCAGCAGTCAGCACTTCACCACTGACACCCCTCCACAGGTGTGTGCGTGGGTGGGGAGTGCGTAACTAAGGCAGAAGAACAGCAAATGGAGAGATAAACCACACTAAGGGACTACGCTTGAGCTTTGTTATGAAAACTCAGAGACAGCAAGAGCTGTAAAAGTTAGTTGCTGTTCCACATAATGAGCTAACTGGTACAAGATTCTGCAAAGGTCCAGGACTCCATGTTTCTTAAGGACAAATGAATGTCTTTCATTTTGCTAGAAGAAAAGTTCTTGTCTGAATAGATACGAATGACTCTCCTTCCCTGACATTTTCCTATGTGAAATTCTGTACTGTGGTAAAATGCAAAAATTCTTTACTGTGTCTTTGATGCAAAAATTTCAGTCACAGGTCATTCTGTATGTAAGGCTATATTCCCTTGGTTATTTAGATCTGTATATTATACGTTCATAAGCTTTTTACAAGCTCATTTGTGTGTCTCATGATTAAAAATTCTGTTTATGTTTTTTCGCTTGTCAAGACATAATCAGCTTTCATGCTGTGTCTATGTGATATCTTCAATAATCAGTTAGGTTTATGGGGAAAGCAGGAGCAGCAATGCTGTACAAAGTGCTTCTTGGGGATGAGCTGAAGCTGTGAACTCCGTTTTCATTCTGTTTTGCTTAAAATCTGAAAGCTGTGGGCTGCTGCCAAGGGAAGTTTCTCTAACAGCCTGGACTCTGTTAGCTAACTAGCTCCCCCTCTTGAAACTCCAGAAATGCTGACAGGAGTCAGGAGGTAGGGGGAAGTGAGATAAAATCCATCGCTGTTGGAGTTCTCTCATTTTAATAACCAGTGTGGGTTTTTTCTCTCATATATAACTGACAGCTGGGGAATGTCCTTATCTTGCTGCTGTTGGTTTTTGAACTGACCTTGTAAGAACATGAAAGGGTTTTGGTGTCTGCTGCAAAGGAACTCAAGGCTGCAGAGGTCACCCTGGCGCCAGTGTCCAGTGGAGAAAGGCAGCAGAGTTCCCCAGCTGAAGGGCACTGGAGAAGGATGGTGGAGGACAAGGATGGCTGGGGGACAGGATGGTTCAGCAGCAGCCCCTGCTCGGGACTGCAGCAAACACCAGGGCAGGAAGGGAAGCGCCCATCTGTGCAGGACACAAACATCAGCTGTGCCTCCCGGGGCATTCCTGCCTGACAATGAGCCCAGCTGACGCGGGGAGGTGGCAGCTGTGCTGCTGCGCTATCAACACAGTAGGTAACTACAGCCGGATTCNTTTTTTTTTTTTTTTCCCTAGAACAGATATTAGATATATGGAGAGATTTTGTTCTAGGACATCAAATCAAAAGGTATGTGGGTCTGCAGCTGAGAAAAAGGTGTCTTTGGTATAGAACAGGCCTCATTGCATGGAACTCTTTCCACATGGGTTTTACAGAGAGCTGTCCTTGCCTGAAAATTCCCATTTGGAAAAAGTGGATATAATGTCAGGATGGATAAAGGGCAGGAGAAGGGAAGTGTTCTTGCTTTGTAGAGAGGGGTAACTGAGATATGGAGCTGTACTCAGACTTCATACTACACTATTCAAGCATCCAAAGACTTAGATGATCTCTGCCATCCCTGAAAGAATGAACATTAGACCTTAGGACACCTAATTTCTAGGTTTTTCCTGGCAGTGGGCTATAAATCCAGACCCTTTTTGTTTCTCCTTCCTTTCTCCAGCATGAATCTTTCATGCCTTTGGACAGTGGACCACTTTCAACAGGAAGGACAGAGTGACACCAATGTATAATCAGCTGCGATTTATTCTGGGTGGGGAGAGAAGTAATTTTTAATCTGTAGATTGAAGAGAGCGTGACCAATTTTCAGGATAACAACCAACTGTTTAAGATTGAGAAGACTACCACTAGCTGGATTTTGGGCTGAATATGATGCCTTGTGTCATTTTTAGAGGTGTGGTAGGATCAGGTAGCAGAGCTGTTGTGGTATTCCTGCTGTCTGCGTGCCACTGCTGCCATGTGGTGAATCAAAGTGGAGCAGCCATCACAGCTAGGCATGCCACTGAGAGTTTATATCATTCTCATGCAAATAATGTGGCATTTACCCATTTTTCAAATAATCTAAATGGTTGAAGTTTTATAGTTGTTGAAGTCAGTCTTAAACCTTTCTAATCAGCCTAATACATTCTTGGATAAACTTCTTAGTTGTTTAGGTCTCTTGAATTCTATGTAAATCTTAATCACAAAAATATCTTTCAGTATCTTATGCCACCTGCCCCAAACCATCCTGGAAATCTATAAGAACTGAAAAAAAAATTATTCATATTCTTCCCAAGAGTTCTAACCACAATATGGTGTTCCACTTAAATTCAGTAAGCAGCACTCTTTAAAAAAAGTGGCAAACACAAGGATTTCAATTTTTGGATATCCATTGTAGGACACTGTAAGTGTCACCTGATTCTTCATCTGCAACATCTCTCTGGTAAATTGTAAACACTGACCCAGTTACAACTATTTTTCTTTTTAGAATTTCCCATCTCAATGATGGAGAAAAGCATGCATAAATGCTTACAGAAATAAAGAAAAGTGTTTTGAGGGTACATTCTCAAATCTGCTGAAATACTTATAGCGTTCAGGTGAACTGTAAAATCAGTGAAAAATAAAAAATATGTATTTCAGATTTTTAGTCTCCAAATTATATTCCTACTTTACCAACATACAAAGAAAATTATTAAGAAGGCAGGTTGAAGTAAATTTTGTTTGATCCCTTCCCAAATCTTCTAAAAATGCTTTATTTGCCCAAAACATAATACATATCTTAATTTCAAATAGTAATGATCAAAACATCAAGAAAATACTGGGTTCTGTTTTCCATCCAGTCTTTTCATATTTGTTTTTACAGTCCTTTGAAAGCTTGCTCTCTGTGTGCTTTTTAAAGTAGAACTTTAGGATACAGTTTTTCCACTGATAATCTTAGAGAAACTCTGCCCATTTTTATCTACTGAAAATCTGAACTTCAAACAGTTTCACAAAAACCCAAAGCAAAACAAAAACCCGTTGTTATTATGCATAATAACCCAAATTATGCACATAGGAAACTTGCCATGGAGTGTGTAAGTATGTCTGAAAATACAGTGTATTATTCCTGATGTATATTTTATAAACTGCATAAATACCAGCACATATTAAATGCTTGGGTCTGCATGCAGTAGTGTTCTTTAATGCTCATCATATTTAAAGCTGGGGGTCCTCTAGGCAAAAAGTGACTGTCTGGTTTGGAGGTGAAGCAAAGAAGGTCATCTACATTAAATGAACTAGACTGGGCTCAGTAATAGTGAGCCATTCTCAAATACTAATGACCATCTGGATTACAGATGCAGTAGCCAGATTGTCTGTTGTGTCCACCAAGTGAGTTGTCTTACCCTGGGAAAAAACTGTCATCTGTCTGTCTTGCCCTGTAGACATGAGCTTTCTTCCAACCTGTCCACATGGATTTACTGGTGGCAAGGTCATCCCGCTCTCTGGAACGTCACTCACTTGTATTTGCTGGCTGCTTAGCAGCTGCCAAAATTTTTGGAACAGAACAGAATGGCAAGGGGCTGGAAATAAGATAGCAGAAGTGAAATATTTTCTCTTTATTTCTGGTGCACATTCACCAGTACTTAAAGGAAACAATACCTATTTATTAGCCAAATACAAACTCTTTTCTCAGCTCTGTTTGTTAAATAGATGATGTCGGTTTTAGGGTGTTTCTCTTCTCAGCTCCCATGCTGTGAAATTCCTTTCCTTTGTTAAGCAGAATAAGCAAATCATTGCAAGACCTAAAATCTTGTTAAAAAATGCACCAATTTGATTTGGCATTTAATTAACACATTTTTGTTTGGTATTACTGTGTGAGTCTTGACTCTACTTTCAGATTTCCTTTTCATTTTATTAATGTAATTATGCTTTGCTTTTAAGGGTGCCCAGAGGGTCCATAATCTATATATTTCTGCTCTGGTTACATGGATTTAGCATTAACGCTATTGTTTGTTATTGTTTATTATGTAGAGGATTGTAAATATTTTTCTGAGTACAAAATTTAGAAGTTAATAATTCCTGAAGACTTTATCCAGCTGAATGTTATCCTTGTGTTTGAAATACACAATTCTGAAGAAGCTCTGCAAAGTATTGCAGGTACTGAATACATCAAGCACTTGCTTTTATTTTCAAAACTTCTTTATATCCTTGTGAGCAGATAGACAACTAAAACCTAAAATGGGTTTGTGCCTGAGTTAACTTCAGATTCTGGAGAAAATGGTCCTTCCAAAAAAGGTTTCATCCCAAATCTACAGGTAGGTAGCCTAGGGATACATTTGTGATTGTCATGGTGAGGTGTTTTTGCTAATCAATTTTGCTAATGAGGTGATAAACAAACTAAGGGAGTCCTCTCCTTTTTAACGCTAGCTCAGATTTCATTAGTAGTAGAATGTCCGTGATAATTGCAGGTAAATCCCTATCAGTACTCATTACAAACAGTAAATGTCAGGCATTGGGATGCTCTGGCAACACTTTTAGCCCAAAGCCTTGGATGATTCTTGTAATTGTCAAGCTGGGTGCTCAGTGAGCTGCAGTGTGAGTGGGGAAGGCCATACTTCCATGTTACAGCAAAGCCATTTTCCAGTTAAGGAACTGGAAAATGTGAATTTCTGTGTGTGTTTGGGAACATGCATTCATGCACAAGTATATGCTCTCCCTATATGCTAAATAGTTTTACAGTGTTAAGTGTGTGCTTAAGTACCTCCTTACCCTGGGGTTGCAAGAAACATGGCTAAGAAAACAGGAAAAAGGGAATGATGAAAAGGAAATAAAAAAGGGGACCAAAAGAAAAATGGAAGAAAACCACGGTTTTTTTCACTCATTTACTTCATGGACTGCTAATATAGCATATATATGTGTGTCTCTGTGTATATATAGATGTAGACAAGTGCATATGGTTAGATATTCAGAAAATCTGTGTGCAGGCAGAGCTTTTATCTTCATTATAGTTAAAAGAGGACCAAGTATATGTGCTTGAAAAAAGTCTTGTGTATGATATTTCATCTGGCATCATCAGAAAAGGTGTTTTCCAAGCAGATCAGAAACAGTCTGTAGCTCACTGTAGCAATTCTGGTTGGAGTAAACGAGCTCTTAATTAGGTGAGGGCTGATTTCTTGGCGTTTGAGACTCTTTGAAACTCTCAGACTGCTCGTCATATTAGAAAAAAAAAAAAAAGGCTACTATTTGTAAAACTTCCTAGCAAATGGGAACATAGTATATAGGAAAACAGGATTCAAAGCCACGCATCATTGCAAAGGTGAATCAGACTCCATTTTGTACTTGATTGATTCCACTGAAACATTTGGCAAATACCAGCTTGTAATATACAAGTAGTATCTTCTAGAGTATAGGTGTTCCGTGAGCAAGGATCTGACAGCTCGGGCCTAGCCTAAAAATCATCCTCTGCTGTGGGAGGCATCACAAAACATCAGCTTCTTTTTGAAGCTTCTTTTTGTTCCTTGTCCTCGCAGCAATGGGAGGAAAGCTGTTCCTTAGCTTCCTCCTTGTGATGGTTAGAAACTATATAATTTCCTTCATTAACCTCTTCATAGCCTTGCTATTCCTGGTACAGCCACCTACTTACAACACCAGCTCCAGCTATGCTTTTCAGCACACTCACCTCACAGAATGATCCCCAGTCCCCTGGCCCAAGTTACACAGACTGGCTGGTATTCAAGGCTAGTCCTCTGTAGAGCAGAGGAGCAGATGAACCCAATCCACACCACGTAGCCCATATGGTTATGTCTAAAACATGACTGTTTTTATCTGTGGGAGTGGCTTGGTTCATCATATTTAAAAGTGTGAGGACTGTGTTGCAGCCCACAGATTGGCCTATCCATAGCATGAAATAGTAGATGTTGCATGCTCTGGGTTGTGGTATAAATGCTGGGAATGCTTTAGAGTTCCCACAGTGTGTTTTGGTGGGACCTGGTTCATTTCTTCCCAAGGAGGTCCTGGAAGTAAATAAGCAGATGAGGAGGCAATGAGCATAAAGGAAGAAAGGAGTGAACTGAGCTATCCAATTGTATTGGTACGCACAGGCTTTAGCTTCAGCAGCATAATCTCCCATGCTGGTTATCACCATCATCATTTCTTTGGAGAGAGCAGTCATATTTCATCCTAGGCTGTGTCTTGCTAATCAAACAATCTTCCCTTTGCCAAGATCATTCCATTATCCCTTCTTTATGAACAGCTTTAATGTATCTTCCTGGAATGTGAATTACTAAGATTTTACGAAGTATTCAAGATAAAGTTTTTTATAGTGTTTAGCAAAGAAAAAAAAATCTTTGCTTCAGAGGATGATCTAGATCTACATAACTGAATATTGCATTTATCTTTTGTATATTGGCCTTACTTACCTAGTTCTTGACAAGTGTATTCAGTGTAGGCATCTCAAACTCATACACTTGTCTAGACCTTTTTCATAATCAATAGAGAGACATAAGTGATTCATCTCATTCTGAAGTAAAGGTCTGAAAAAGGTCAGATCAATAATGTCTGGAAGTGCCTATTTGTCTCATCTGACTGCAAAAGCAGTCTGGGTTGAGAAGTGAGGGGAAATGTCTATACTGTAGATATCTCTAGTTAGGTCAGATCTGATTGATCAATACTGAGATGATCACACTGTATTTCCTCTTTGCTGTCACTAACATCTAAGAGCTCTTAAATTATAGGAATTATTCCTGTTATGAACCTGCAACTGCAGGAGCTTCCATATGTTGTATTAATTAGGTAATTCATTAATTTCTATTAGCTCAGTCCTCAGGGTCAATATAACATTTCTACTGTGTGGTACTCCAGTTATTTTCCAGAATGATTGTGTCTCCCAGTTTTATCTCAGCACTCAAACTGAACTCATGGGTTCTACATCTTCTGCTGTTGTTTGTGAAAGCTTTCAACCATTTGATCTCACACAGGTTTTTAAGAATCTTTAAGAATATTGCCCCTAAAATAGAAGCATCACCCTTGGTGCAAACTGCTGCTGTCTCCTAGATGGCTCAGTTTTTTTCTTTACTGTATAATTTTAAATAAAACTCAGCTTCTTTGTTAACTAATGGCCAGCATAAAAGAAGATTAAATGATTTGGCAAAGTTTAGGTAGATGGACTACATCAGCTATATCTTAGATTAAAACTGAATTTTCTTTTAAATAAAAGGTCAAGGAAGAAATATTCTGTTGATTTTAAAAAATATTTCTTGGTACTGTTACTACATTTATGCAATTTTCAATATATTTCTGTGGAAATTTATTATTTCCTTCTAACTGCATTATAAACAATGCACATTCCTGAGACTCCACGAATGGAATTCCAATTTTTCCTTCTTAAATATTACTGCTTTGTTTGCTGGTTTTTCCTCATGTAGTACCTGACTTGATCCATTGCCTAAAAATTCCAGACATAAGACTGAAAATTTGTGTCAGTTCTTTGGATATTCTGGATTGTTCTCCCTCCTTTCCATACCTTCTTCAGGTTGAATTCTGAGTTCTGTGTCTGTCTGGGATATAATTTTAATTACAATGCTTTCATTTATCTTTGCCTTATTTTCTTCACTTCTTCCCATTCAGCATTGATTTTATTGAAAACTGGGACAAAATATTCCATTTCTACCTGGACTTTGTCTAGGTTGTTTAATTTCTCCTCCAGTCTCAGTGATGAGACTCTCTCTATTTCTTTCCTTTACCTTTTCTTGTTTATATGTTATTTGTCTTAATTTTTGCTGTTTTATGTAACTCAGATACACTATGACAGTATTTGTCTCTTCAATTTTTCACCTTCTATATGTATCTATCTCTCATGGTATGTATATTCAATCTTTTATTCAGTTGCCTGTAGAATCTATGCTAACCTCTAATATCCCTTCTCAGTTATATTATATGTAACAGAGTTTTATCCTTGTTTGAATAATGAATGACAGGAAAGCTCATAAATTTGACAAAGAAATTCCAGGCTTCACATATGAGGCTTTGAGTTCTTCAGTCTAGTGGGCATCACTTACTAATTACCTTAATTTTCCAATCTTCTTCTTGAATAGAAAACTGGATCCATAGATTGGTTTCATTAAAACTTAGTCAACCTATCATTACCCAGTGCAAGGTTTCTTCTGTGATTAGTTCTTCTATAACCTTTCACTGATTACCAAAAGTAAGCCAAAAATGATGTGTCAGATGGTGGGGTCCCTCTGCAGTCAGTGAGGAGGGACAGACAGCCTCAGGAGGTGAGTCACCCCATGGAAGTGGCTCTTGCTCTGGAAAGGCCACTCCAGCTTCTTGGCTCAGGGGCACCGTAGCTCACACAGGCTGGGCATCTTCCCTGCGTCTTCCTCTGCAGGTTGTGTTTGGTGAGCTCTCACTCCCACAGGTGGGAGGGTGGCTTTTGTTTCCCACTCTCCAAGCAGGCACTTGGCCTCTCGTGGCCCTGTCGTTCCCAGCAGTGTGTCATGGGTGTGGTAGGCATGCGTGTGTGTCTAAAGACTTCTACAGATCTTGAGCCATACTCACATGAATCTGATTACACCAAAACTGCAGGCCTTCAACACTGCTCCAGGATGAGCAATGCTTCCTTAGTGTATTTGTGGCACAAGGGAAGTCCCTTTCACGAGTCCCTTCACTTCCTATTTCCTAGCACTGCCTTGCAGCACTGATGTATTAATACAATGGTAATTCTAAGATATGATTGTAATGACTATGCAACAGAGCTCGATGCCTTTACCATATTACTGCCAGGTTTGGTTTGGATTTAGCAGAGAGTCAAGGGAGACTGCAGCTTTCATATTAACAGTACTTGGAGAAGTACAGATCCCTTACAGATGCTACTGCAGAGTCTCCTGTTGCCCTTTCCCTCCTCTATATATACTGTATTATACTGCAATCAAAAAATAATCCTTATTTTTACTTCTCTCAAATAATCTCTATCCTTCATTAATTTCAGCCCCTAGAGCAATTAACTTAATCAAGCCCTACTCCACTTTTTTAAAAGTAAGGCATAATCTGTAGGGATAGATGTGACTGTCTTGTCAATTAGGAGTCACAGTAGCTGATTTACCTTACAAGAGTGCTATTTTATTTTTCCCCTGGGACCTGTTTTTTCTTACCCCTACTCTTTTTCTCTCCCTTTTTCTTCTTCATGGATTCACTTTTTTCTTGTTGCCTTCCCTTAAACTTCACTTATCCCCAGCTCTTTTATTTTCTAATGTCTTTCTAAGAAAAAAATCTTTATATATTAGTGGTCAAATTAAGTCCCATGGGGTTTGACCAGATATAAACTGTCAGTGATTAGTTCTGTTGTCAATTCTACCAGCTGCAATGGTTGCTCTAAGAGCTGGTGTCATGTCCAGGCTGATGGCTAAGGAGACCTCCAAGTCCATCACTGTATGTGTATCTTTAGCAGTCCCCCAAAAGAAAGGAAATAAGTAAAAGTAACCTTGGCTACCACTGGTCTCAGTGCTGAAAGACATGTCACTGCCTTGAAAGTGATAAATCCCAGGAATGTGCAGGTTCTTTTTGTTCTGATCTATGAAAGAAATAAAAAAAAGTTGTTTTGCTATAGGAAGTGCCTTGACTTTACAATGTAACTTACCATACTGCTGCAGCGTTGTCAACTATGTAATCTAGCAAACTTCATCACTCCCAGGGTACAGTCTGAGGGATTTTAGCAACATTTTTGGTTTCAGTTTATGCCCTACCAGTCAAAAAATGTATCTTTTCCTGGTCTAGAAACAGAGGTCCTGCAAACAAAGGATTTTTTTTCCTTAAGATGGAGCAGAAAATGAACTCTACTACACTTGGAAAAAAGGAAAGACTAAATAAATTAAAAGAAAAAAAAAAAAAAATATTTTCATAGATTTTTTTTTTCCAAAATTTAGCATGGGGTTTCTAAGATTCTGGTTCTCAATTTTGTATGAATGTTCTTTGGAAGTTTTGACATTCCCGAACTTAAACCATGATGCACATGATGGAGCGCCTTAAAACTTCAGTCTTTGAAATTCTAAGCCAAATTCCCTTGTACTTCAGTGGAAATTCATTGGAAGTAATATATATCTGTGATCCAATGCCTTTTCAAGAAATAAACGTCCTTTCTGCTAAAAAACTATTTTAGTGAGAAATTCTGTACTGGTGCTAAGTAAAATACTAGAAATAACGAATATCCCACTGAGGGAATATTTGGTAAGTATGCAAATCAGAAAGTGAACAGAATAATAGGGTGCAGCTGGTTCTTAGTCTTATATTTGCCTGTTGCTGTTCACATACAGTACAACAGCCGTGCATGGGGGAGGAGTGTTAACACGATATTCAGTGAAGGCTGCATGGCGTGGGTGTATCACAGTTCCAGGAAGAGCCTGAGGTTATGGTTTACAGAGTTCACGCCAACTCTTCATTTTAAAATGTAGTGGCACACTGCAAGTCTACTGCTGACAGAATGAAGTTTTACTGATGCTTGACATGGTGACTAAACTATTAGGCCCATCCAAGCTCAAAATATAAAGCTGTTTTCTGACAGCTTATCAGAAAACAAGACTAACTGCTCTTCAGCTGAATATTTCTAAACCTCTCATTCCTCAACCAATATCAATTCTCGTGACACACACTTTGAAAATCCACTTAAGTATTTCACTTTGTTGGGGAATTCAGGCCTGCTTTCCATACAGAAGGAGCCTGAACTCTTTTATTATTTTCTCAGACAAGCTGCTATTCACTATTTTTATTTTTAAAAAACTTGTAAGTTTCAGGCAATCCCTAGTACCACTGCTTGTAAAATTTAAAACAGAGTGATGGATGTGTGAAAATTATACTAGCAAAACACAACCTGCATTGTCAGAAAGTAAATTTTTCTCATCTCTTTCATCTTTCATAGATTTTGATGATTCTTTTCTGTGAAATGTATTTATTTAGTTATGAAGCTGTTATGCAAATCTATCATAAAACCCTCCTTTTTGTTGTACTGAGTGAAAAAATATTTTCTATTTTACTTTTCTATATATATATATTATACACAGTATACATATAGAAAAAATCTTACCTTTGAAACTTTATTTTCTCTGCAGATGAGTTAGAATGTGTTTCTCATTCCTCCTCTTGACAAGTTTGGTGTCTTGCTAGTTTTTAGTATCTTTAAAACTCTGTGTCCTTATTTAAATTGGGAAGTGTACTAAAATATACAATAAGATATAAAAACAATAAATATTTCATTGCATGAATGAGAATCCTTCAATATCCAGCCAGTGTTCTGTATAACAAATGTGTCAACATCTATTTTGTACGGAAAAACAATATTTGAAAAACTGAGGGAGGGGAAGTATTTAAATATTGAAATTTGAATTCCTTGCCTTTATGCAAAAACCATAAAATATATTTTTCCTTAGATGCCTTTTTCAGGAAAATGAATTGCAGTTGCTCACACCAAAATACATTTGAACAAAAAAATAACTTTTAATGCATAACATGGAAACTACACTAGCGAATTTGAGAACCTAAATACCCCACTGTTTGGCCAAAACCATAATTGGTGTCTGAAGGAGAGGCCTTTACATAATCCAGTCATCATATTTCCTTACATGGCCCCATTTTAATAAAAATTCCTTGCAGTCCAGGTTACTCATCATAAGATTATAGGTCTTCTAATTTATTTAATTCTGAAGAATTTTGGGCAAGTATAAAAAATATTTTCAAATCTCCAAGAAAGAGCTACATAGCAGCTTTCTCCCTTCTACTTTCCACAATTTGTAATTTGTTGACTGTCTTTTATTTGGCAGCAAAATTACAATCATATCTGTAGAAAGGGAGCATCTTTATAATAAATTATTTTTATAATAGTCAAATACTTAATCATTGTCTGGCATCTTATTACCTTCCCCTCTCCCTAAAACCATTTTTGTGAGCTCTACACCTCTGTCAGCATTCATATTCTTTCATTATCCTATATTTGAGAAAGCTGTTTATCTTGAAACATACATTTTTAATTAAAAATTTCTCTTATGCTCAGAAGGCTTAGGTATGCATCACCATGTACAAGCCTATGTTTTTAATCATAAAAGTCATATTGAAAAGCAGGTCTGGTATAGAGAATATTGTGGATTTAATCAGTTAATTGTGTGGTTACACTGTTCATAATCACTTCATTTGCTTTTAATGGCAATGAGATGGATATTTCCAAAGGAGTCTTATTGTCCTCTGTGTAAATAACTAATTGCTTTGTTATTAAATACTTAAATACTCAACATGCCCTGTAAATGCAATCTGCATGTGAAACCAAATCCCCATACTCTACCCAATTCTCATTTCAAAGACAGACATGTAGTTGCATCCAAATAGTGCCCGGGATCACCTTTGGGTAAATCTGAAATAATTCCTCTTCCTCAAGAGGTGAACACTCAGATTTTCAGTGATTACTGCAATGTTTGCTGATTACGTTAACTGATTTCATCCATCTATCTATTCACACAGTTGCACAGTCAGCTCATCTTGGAAGATGTCAGGACTGAATCTAGATGGGATATGCTGCTGCTTGTTGCTTCATCTGAGGCTGATACAAAGCAAGCACGAGCTGCTCCTCCTTTGATCTGAATCAGACAGAAGTTAACATAGATGTCATCTAGCATATATAACACTTGTAAACAAACCCACCAATTCTCCTACTGCAGAAAACATGTTTGGAAACACATTCCTCAGGGTCCAAGTCTCCCTCTTCTCCCCAGAAAACCATGTACCTGGTTGCCCTTGTTTCTACTTTCATCCAGATCAAGAGGCCTTTATGTCACTCTATTAAATAAAAATCAAGCCAGAAAAGATAGAAAACAGCCTGGAAAACAGATAATAAATGGCTGCAGTGTGGAGATCCAAACCTGATCTGGTCACATGAGGCATTCTATATTGTCAATAAGGACTAAGCACTTTAGAGACATGATTCATCTGACCCATATTCAGTGTCTACCTAAGATTAAGATGAATAATACCCTCAAAGTGCCTATTTCTTTCTATTGACTATAAGAAGAGCCTCGGCAATTGCTCAGTTGTAGACACCCACACTCACTTTTGTTGCTTGTCAAAGATATGCTGGGTAATTGCTAATGTATTGAATTACTAAGACAGAAAGATTCTGCATGGGAAAAATATAGAAGAGTGCTATTACAGAACTAATGTCAAGGAAGATGCATGCCAAGTTGAAGCAATGGAAGAAAAGCAGAAGTAGTGAAATGATACCTGGGGGCAGGAAACTGAGTTTAAGTTCAATTGGCATACAGTATGACTATATCCACATAAAATAATTTAATTTGGAATACATAGATTCAAGCAATCATTATGATATCTTTATATTTGTTTTGTACATAGTTTGGGCATCTTACTTTAGTCTAGATTTAATATGGTGTTCTGGATTGAACACTCCTACAATGAGTATGTTTCTGAGCTCACTAAAGAACAGATTGTTGATTGAGACTGCCATATCCCCCTGAAGGGCAGCAACCCATTTGCTGTGCACTACAGCACAGCCCTAGAAGGGATTTGGTTTGTAAACACTAAAACCTTTCTGTGAATTCAACCTATGTGCAGTGAGTGGGGATGACTGAGAGAGTTATTTCAAGAATGCACAACTTCTCTGAACCAACATGCTAATGTAAATGCAGCCTAAGACAGATAATTTGCATATAAAATTTAAAATTCTAATGAAACAGTCCTTTAGACATCACTGCCTAAGTCCTGATAGAATTGGTGTAAAGTACATAACTTTGAAAGCTGCCAGATCATCAATTCGCTAGACGGACTGAGGAGGACAAGATTTTCCTCTAGAAGTCTTTGCTGGCACTTCTCACTCTATGTTGATTATATGGGGCATGTGAATAAAAATCTAGGAACCTCCCACCCACCTTGGCAGTACATAGGCAGGTCTGATGGGAGAAAAGGCAGGGATAGGACTTCCTGTAGGGAAATATATACACAGTCTGAATTTTGGTGATGGCTGAAAACTCAAAAACACTTCATCAACAAATGTTGACCAAAACCAGAAGGCAAGAAGGAGACAGGTGCAAAGAATGCAAAGAAGAGATGACATGGCAAGTGTGAAGAAATTAATTTAAATTTGAAATACTCTGTAGCTAAAGTACAATTTTACATTAAGCAGAGGACAAAACAATACATATGGAGAGTTCTGTTTGCATTTGTACCACATTGTCCGGACCTTATGTTGCTATGGTTTTGTACCACCTGTCTGCTATCAAGATTTGTTTACCTCTTTCAGTACCACGCTGGATTATTTAGATGGTTATCTCAGCATGATAGATTGAGTTACCTCTCTGGCTTCATATGCTGCAAATTAATTCTGTAAAAGTGCTTTTTGAACCATTGTGATGCTCCCTTATATCTGACTTTTATTTTAATTTAAAATTATAAAATGTTTCTATTTTTTCACAAAATTAGAATAATAGTGAATGCAAGGAAATCCATTAGCATGCAAAAAAGACTCCAACATGAAGAGGAAGCCAGATTTCTTTTTAACTTCACAAAATAATATTTTGCATCAGTTATAACACATAAGTGATTTTGTTCACTTGTATTTAGTCAGTGAAAATTCTGATCCACCTTTTCAGGTGGTGTGGAACAGTGTATTTTTATCAGCTTCGGTATAACTGCTTTTTGTCCTCTGAATTAATTCATAGGAAGAGACATACATTTCAAACAGCATGCCATTACCTTAATGTTGGCAAGACAATATGCCTAAGAAAGATGGAGAGGTATTCTTGTGCAATAGCTTAGCTGAACTGTTTGCTAAGTTCTATTCAATTATATCTGCAGAAGTCTATGGAAAGCAGTGGAAAAATCTCATCTCTTAATCAAAACCAACTTTATTGTATCCAAGGGGCTCATTGGAGCTCTGAATCACTCATAAATGTTGATAGGGTACAAATGGCAATGATCTTCCAAGTCCAGCAGGAGTTTGTAGACATAATAGTTGGAAGTAATATTTCTTTACATGTAAGCTCAATGAATTTAAATGACAATTCTTGACAGACAACAAGTGAGAAAACATATTCTGGTTTTACACATTTCGTTAAGAGGAAAAAAAAAATACTGAGCCCTAAAGCTTTTGTCCTCTTAGGTGTTATGACTAGATTTCACAAAGGGAGTAAGCATGAGGAACAGGAAGCTTAGGTATAGTTTAGTCAGAAAGAGAGCTCCTGACTCCGAGAATTCAAAACAAGTAATGTGTCATCTTCAGCTTGGTATGACAGCCATGTGAGCAATGGAACATGTGCTGTTTATCTGATCCTCTATTCTTCTGTATATGAACATCACTGTTTACACCTCTCCCCTTTAAACATCTCAACCTGGCCTTGATATATACAGATCTACCACAGAGCTGAGCCTTTCATTCGGCCAGAATCATAACAAACCTGCAAATCTTTAGTAAGAAGAGAAATGTGATGCAGAGACATCAAAGGGATGTAGATGCAGTCTGCAGCAGTTAGGCTCTAACCCACCTGAGACAGAAACTGTGCACAATTGGACTAAATCAATTCAATCTCAATTCTCCTGAAGAGAGAGAATGCACTGAATAAAAACTCCTCTTTTACCAAGCAAATCAGAAAACTATATAAATCCTCCCCTCTGCAGATGTCTCAATTATTTCTAAAGAGTATGTTTCCTACAGATTCCCACCAGAATTTTTAAGATACTTAAGAAGACAATGCAAGGAAATATTTTGTCTGGAAAAGGTGTCAGATAGGGCTTTGAGAAGACACCTCTCCTTGTCTAAAAAGGATGGTCAGTCTGATCTTAGGACTCATGGTATCTGAAAAGGAGCGAGAACACAGATGAAGGTAAACCAGAGGATAAGCTCTCTCATCCTTGTTTAGTATGGCTCAATGGCTTCCAGAATCAGACGTAGCAAACTGAACTGAAACTGTGAAATTGAAATGGTAATGCTCTACGATTAGTGGCAATAGCAGAGTCACAAAATAAGAGAGGGATTTCTTTGTACTGCTTCATGGCAAGTGACAGAACCTCTTCATAATTTCAGGAGGGAGAACTGTGGAAAGCAAATTTCCCATTTAGAGTGTGAACCTACATGGTACTACAGCCTGTCCGATAGGATAAAAGCAAATGGATAAACCCCACTGAGCTCTTGTGCAGAAACTTGTGCCTGAAAAACTTAAATACATGAACTTTATATCCAACCCTCTTTGGTTTTAATCTAGTTCCCTAGAAGATGTAGTGTCTTTTACTATTTAACAGCTCAAAGTCACCAGATCCTTGCAGAACTTAATTTATTATTTCTTTAAGAAATACATGTGAGATAATTAAAACTGATTATTGGCATGAAGAAAATTTTTTACATTTAAATACTATATAGGTCTCTAAATAAAATATGTATAGTCAAAGAGAAGAAATTTTATATTTTTTGTCCTGTTATATAGAAGTTAAACTGTAGGACCAAACCGTCCTTCTGGCCCTAGATTCACTGAATTTCTGCTTATTTTAAATACTGTTTTCCATTAAATAAACAAGTGTTTACCCATTGTGTTTTTTATGGCACTAATACATATGGAATACAAGAATTATCTTAAACTAATCCCTGGAATTTAATTATTTTTTTAAATAATTTGCAATCAGTTAATTGTTTCCTTGGGACTGAATCACAGGATTTAATTTCACCAGTTCAGATTAGTATTAATGACTCTTTCAGAAGAATTTGTCAGTAGGTACCCATATGCAGCTGGTCTGCAACCAGAGCAGACAAGTAAAACAGTTTCTGAAAGTTATTCCTGTAGGTAGAACTGAAAATTTATAGCATTTTCTTCATTTGGGTATTTTTTCTAAGAAAGGTTAGAAGGAATAAGGGATTTTTTTTTAACCTGGGACAAATTGGAATTCCTAGGTTACTTGGGGGTTTTTTATTGTGTGTTTTTCTCTTCCTTTTTGTCTCTTCAGACTATGAAGAAGACACCCAGCGCATGGAAAGGCAGCCAATAATTTGGAGATTCACTTGCTTGCTTTTCTTTTATGGAGATGTGTTATTACTAGCCTGTTTGTCAGATATCTATCTTCCTTTCAGTAATCTGTCTCAAAGCCCTTAAAAGAGCTTCTGTGTGCACTTAATCTGTTCTAAATGACCCAAATAAATTATGACTGTGGTTAACAGGACCCCAGTAAAGGAGGTTAGCTAAAGACTGTGAGTGGAATTCTCCTCCCATGAACTCCCTTCAGTAGGACAGACTGGTCTGTCCTTTGTCTGTCAGCTGGGTAATCTCCAGTGCAAGCTGCTGACCTAAGATCTCCCTGTGCCCAGCAGTGTCTCTCTATGGGGCCAATACATCACAACTGCACAAACAGAAAACAGTGTAATTACAACTTTAACATGTTTTTTCTTTGGATGATGACAAGAAAGTTTTGCATTTGTCGGCACTTGGAAGCTCTCTTGAGTGAGTGAGCTAGAAAAAATTATTTTACTCTTCACTGGGCATAACTGCCAGGGGACCACTCACTATTCCTTTGTGTAGGAAAGCTTTTTGCCCACTACTGATCCTGTTTTTCACTGCCTTCTTCCAGGAGAAGAGCTGTAGCTCAGTGAGTGGAGAATGCTTGGCCAGGGATAGAAAAATGTAACAGGACATTAAAAGGTATTATCTCTCATTTCTCTAGCATTCTTAGTTCGTGAGTATTGGTATATGTTTCTTTGGTTGATATATGAGGTACTGGGTTCTATGAAAGTGGAGGAAAGACAGGGGAAGGAAAGGAAACAGGACCACTGATTTCTACTTCTTTGCTGCTCTTTGTGAAGGAACAAGGAGACACTAAGTACAAATTCATGTTAGGTATATTAAGTGACCCAGAAATGATGTCAATTTATATGAATGAGAGAAAAGAATCTATATTTGCAGAGGGAAAAAATGATGGAGGGAAAGCCTGTACAAAACCTTTCTAAAGTAAGAAGGATATCAATAGAACAGGAAAAACAGTAATTCAGAATCTGCTACTTGCTCATAAGCCATGCTGTTGAAGGATAGGTGAGAATACGTGGAAAATCCTATACATGTATTTATATATATACACACCCTTGGCAGGCTAGAAAGCTAGTATAGACTATACACAAACCTGTCACTGGACTGGGCAGGAATCCTCTGGTTTGTATGGTCTTTTTGGAGGCTGTATAACTTATAATGGCTCCATTTTCCTCATGTTAATTGTGTAGCAAGCACCTGGATGATGTTTTCCACGCAAGCAAGGAACTATTCTCACTGACAAGGTCCTAAGACAACCAAATGCACCGTGACAAATGTCTGGCAGAACCCGAAAATATTGGTGCACCCTGTCTAGGAGTGAAATGGTCAAAAGGGAATAAGCAGTAAGCAAAAATTCTTGGTTTGGGTTGTTAGGTTGGTTTGAGATGCAGATATTGGTATTCTCCATAAGAAGTTACATTCATCCTTGTTAGTCACGAAAGGAGGACATTGCCAGATATTTGAATATTTGAAATAGATTGGCAAGATGAGCATGACTGGTGAAGACAATGTATACAACTGGCCTACAATGAGGAAGCATCACTGTATGATTCTTAGAAACCCAGAGAGATTCAATGAAGACGGCAGGGGAACTCTGTTCTTTTGATAGTCTTGAAGCGGCTGGATATGGAACATGGCAATGGTGTCTGAGTTTTCATAAAGCTTGTCGAGGATGAAGCAGATGGAGAACAGCCTTGCAGAAGCTCCTTGATAATGAAAGCAATAAAAGATTTGCTAACTTGGAATTGTGAAGCCCCATGTTTTTAAATGTTTAATATAGCTGTATTAGTGAAGCTAATGATCTTCTGAAGGAAAGGTCCAGAAAATAGTCTGCTGCTTCTCTAGATCTGTCACCTTTTCCTCACAAAGGGCTGTCTAGATAGCCTTTTTGGCCTGAAATCAGCAGCCCTCTGTCTGTGTGTGTCTATGGGAAGATGTGGGTTCACGTGTGAGTGCTCATGACATATGTCCCATACAAGTTTAAGAAAGACGGCTTGATCTTTGTACCAATATCCTGCAGTGTTTAAAATGTGCTTCTGTACTACATAGGTGCTGAGAAGTCTCTTACATTCATTCTGGTCACAACATTGTGACCTATGAGAAAAGGCTGCATCTTGGTGATCTGCCATGACTTCATCTTGCTCCCTCTTCTTTCATCCCCATCTTACCAAAATTTGGCTAATCAGTTTTTGCTACCACAGGATTAGAATGAATGCTTATTTGTGCAGGTGGTACATTTGTGCAGGTGTTGTGGATGAGTCCAGGGTGGTGAATTCTGGAAGAGTTGTAGCGTGGTGGGTGCTGTGCCTGCAGGTGGCTCATGCTCTGTGAAACGTGCATGTTGGGACACAGTGGAAGTTCTTGAAGGTCCACAGTACAGAGTTAAACAGAGAAGCCTAGGAAGTGGTTTCCTTGTTGGGATAGGATGTTAAGAGAGTTGTATCACTCTTAAAATGTTAAAACCAAAGCAAAATTAATTGCACAGATATATGCATTAATTACATAAATTTTTCTTTCTTATGTTGAGCTGACTTACCCATGGAAAAAAACTACCTAGCTCTCAGCTACTGTTCAAATATCATCAGCAGGATAATTCTGTTCCTAAAAGTTCCCACTTAGATTTAGATTAAAAAAATAAAGCACTGATCATCAAGTCAAAACCTAAATGAATATATGGGTACAAAATTTCTGCCACATCTTGCTACTTCTTTAATATTCATGAGACAAGAGACTACCTCTCAATTTTCAGTAATCCTTGAATTCTGACAAAAAAATTCCAAGCTTAAATCATGAATTCCTGCAAAATCATATTTATTTCAGCCCATGGCATGACACATCAGAGATTTAACCCTCATTGTCTTTAGAACATATAATATAATATAATATATAATATCCAAAAGGGACAGTCATCTATTAAAGCAGCCTATTTTATTCTTACATTTTCTGCTACTACCGATCAGATTCAGTTTGTGTGCAGTACAGAAAACAGACTACTACTGAAAGAAAGAACAAAAGGCAAATCATTGTAAAATCTGAACTGCCAGAATTAGGCCATCATGTTACAAAGTGGTAATTCTTTCTGACAGCCTCAGCTGTACCAATCATGACATTCGGCAAATTAGCCAGGCCAAGAACAAATAAAAAGAAGAAACAGGTGTGAAACCAACTTCCTGCCTCCCAGGATAAATACATTGTTCACTGAAGGGCAATGCACCTGCACTATTGTTTCTACTTGGCAAAGGGGGGTGGGGGGAAGCTTTTAAGTGCAAATACACTTGAGACTTGATAAAGACAAGAGACTTCTCTATAATTTCTGTATAAGCGGGCATTTTCTTTCATGATCGTTTTAATAATTTTACTCTTTGAGGAGACATTTAAACTGTAGTTTGAATAAATTATTGCTCTGCAAGGGAAGATGAAGCAAAGCTGAATATAAGCCTTTTCTGGGCTTTTCAGAAAAATGAGGGAGACCTCATTGTTTACTTTCTGATTATGATCTTTCTTATTAAAGTCACCCCCCTGGCTGAATAGCACCTCAGTCGGGTTACATGAAGGAGCCTGTTGCCATCATGCTGCTCAGGCCTTGAAGGAATCCTTTCCCAACCAGGTGTACTGCTCTGAGTTTATTTGTAGAAACAGAAGAGAAGTAGAGTAGGAGACAAAAGAGCTGCAAAAATGCTGTAGTCTGCATACCTTAACTGAATAAGTTTGTTGCTCTGTCCCTAAGTCATCCTTCTGCCTTGGTGCTTGGGAGTTTTTGATTCATGATTATTGCAATGGGCAGACAAAGGAATGGAAAGGTGAGAAACTGTGATTTCAGTTAAAGAGCAGCTCATTTCTCCAAGTCAAGAATGATGCAATAGTGAGACTGCTTTCTCAGATTTTTTCTCCAATAGTACAGATATGATTCTCAGACACATTTTAATAAATCGTTCTCTGCATGTGGGTGGATGCAGACCAATACCATACCTGGAAGGCTGCTATCCCTTGATATTCATGGTTGATGTAGGAAAGAGCAAGGATTAAGAGGGTTCAGCCTCCACTGATGATTAGGGTTTTTTTGTTCCAAGTGCAGATGGTTTAGCAACTCCACATTTCACTCTGCATTGGCAGAGATGAAGTGGGTATGGAGTAACATATTGAATGGATATTTCCAAGAGGCAGGATAGCTGTGAAACAGTTCTTAGTTTTCCTGGGGCAGCTGCTGACCCTCACTGCCTTGTGGGGCTATAGCTCCTCTGACACCTGCAACAAGTGCTGTTTTACAGCAGCACCTGTGTCTGAGGAAGTGCAACAGGTTAAATTTCTGTCATTCTCATGAATCCCTGGGAAAAGGACAGGAAACAGTGGTTTCACAATTATGAGAATGGGAGAGGGTCCAAGAAAGGTAGATAAGGAGGTTTCTTGCTTTGACCTTAGATTGTCCCTGAATCTGTTTGTAACATCATATATAACATGTTCTGCTTGCTCTGAGAACTAAGGTCTGAGCAAAACTGGTTCCTCACACACTCTGAACACTGACCAGTGAAACTGTAAAATGAAACTATTTCACAGAAGTGTTTCTGTTCCTGCACTGTAGATTTGTTAAGTGAGCATCTCTGTGCAGAATCTCAGGATGTTTTATTAAAGTAAATATTGCCTCCTGGCAGATGAATACCTCCTCAACCTTCTACTGCAGCCCTGTCATCCTTAACTATAAGGTTATCCTTGTGACAAAATGCTTGAGGAAATGGGGAACTGTGCACTCTTCATGTCATGGAGATCAGCTGTAAATTTGAAAAAATTTAGGGCCAGAGAAAGAAAGCTGTTTTTACATTGGTGTAAAAGTGGTCTGTGATGCATTAGGTGGTGGGACTAGTATAAGTATCACTAGCAATTGGTGCTATTATTTGAATATTTTCTGGAATAGGAATTGAGAACTACAGGATGCTAGTGTTAATGTGGCAGTTCTCTTTAGCTAAGGAGAACTGTAAATGAGAAGATTGTAACAGCTTTACTTGAAGTATTATTCAGAATGAATTGTACACTTGCAGTGAGGATTAGTGTTTGCACATGATTTTTTTATTTATTTGTGATTATTTCTGTGAGAAATATGACATGAAAAACCTAACTGAAGTTCTGTGAGTGAGCACAAGCACTTGCAACATTTTAACATCTGTCACCAAGCTCAGTTTATAATGGTGACTGCTATTATGGCATCTTCCCCTCCACACAAGGCCATCTGGGATTTGTGTTATGTAAGAGGATTAGCATTTTTGCTTTCCTCTGTTATTTAAAGTATTTCTCAGAACCGGTTTTTGAATAATAATAACAACAACAATAATAATTGGTCTGTTTTATGTAGGGCTTTCTGAAAGGAGAAGTTGGGAATTCTAAAGCTACTGCTCTTAAGGAGAGCGCCTGGCCTCACCATTTGGGTTTGAATGGGATTCACTTGAAACAGGGTTTTTCAAGCTGTGGTGGGTAGGACTGATGGAAGGCTGATATCACTGGATGAAATCAAGGGTAAAGCATAAATTATTGTGAATGGATCAGTTCCAGCAAGGAGATCATTGTGATTTTCGTTTCCTCTTCTCAGACATGATTATTCATCACAGTGGTTTTAGGGAAAGCTCAGCTTCAAATCCTCTCTCATAAAATTATAATAGTGGCTAGTAACATTGCCTGTTAAGAGAGCCTGAAATGTATCATTTTCTGACCCTGGCTTGGGTTGCTTAATGATTTGCAAAAATTGAATTATTTGGGCTGAAATTTCTAATATGGAGGGTCTCTTTAAGACCAAAAATTTTGACAACTTCTAATAAAAGTATGTACTTATTTTTCTAACTTGATAAATATAAATAGTTTTTACCATAAAAAAAGTAGTGCTAAAGGCTTGTCAGTCAAATTCACATAAACTCAGACTAGGTGCACTGAAAGCAGGATTGGGGAAAAAGAATCTGTGACAATTACTGTGTTTTAAATAGCTGTATATTTGAAAAATATCCCTGTAATGGAACCCTAGTGTAATCACTGCTTTGAGGTCTGGGTAGTCATCTTTAGGTTCCTAAAGTATATTAAATAAAAAAAAAATTAAAAAGGCTAAATTTTGATGGTAGAATTTATTTGAACAAACATTTTAACAATTAGCTCTTCTGAATGGAGATGTAACAAAAGAAAGAGGGTGGTATACAAATCCCATTACACAGTGAGTTCATAGGCTCCCACTGGAGAAATCTTGGACTGTAGGACTCCATTGACATTGTCTATGCTTCAGTCATCCACACATCTTGACATCCCCATTTATGAGAAACATTTGTGGCAGGACTTACCAGGAAAGTAAGATACTTTCCTGCTCATCAGGAAAAGAACACGGGACTGCTTTTGGTTGTTTTTTTTGGTGTAAATGCTGCTCCCCTGCTGGTGTGGGAGCAGTCTGGTGAAAGGAAACAGCTATGGCCTCTGGGTGCTGGAGCTGCAACCGAGAGAATAAGAATGATAGAGTGAAGACTGATTTTGGGCCTGGGAACTCATTACTAGCATTACCATGCTGGTGCTGGAGCTCAGATGGAAAACTTGTGGTGGAAGCAGCAGCTGACTGCAGCAGATGACAACTGAGATTGGGTGAGGCTGGAGGTTAATGCTGGAGCAAGGAGCTTATGCAGGGGAACAGGGGAGGGGGAGCACTGGGTGTCAGCTCTGTGTGCATCAGCATTTGCCTTCTTCAAGCCTGCAGAAAGCCAGAGAATCTTGAGCCTTATCATTTCTCTGCTGCCAGAAACTGCCATACAAATCTGCTGCTATTAATGGTAAGTACATCAGGCTGACTGTGCTGGGTCAGACCACCTAAACCAATATCCTGTCTCTTCAGCAGTAATTGCCTGAGGGAGAGTACAAGAACAGACCCACAAAGTGTAAGTTGATGCATTCTTAACTACCACAGTTTTTTCACTTAGAAGAAATCTCTGCAGTAGACATAAAGTTCTCCAGTAGCTGCTGACTCACAGAAAAATCAAAATAGCATCCTACAGTAGCCTTCCTTTCTTTTCAGCTGGCTTTGTAGGAGAGCATTAGGGAAGCACACGCAGAAGTAGATGTGCTGATGGTGTGTGCTGAAGCACGGGTGAGAGAAATCCTTCCTTGCTGTTTCTCCCTGGGCTTTCTTCCCACCTGTGGCTACATGATGACACACTTGTTTTCTGGGAGGACTCTGCCCCGGTCAGTGCTGAAAGCAGCCCTGACACCTGAAATGAACTGATGTAACAGGAGGGCCTGTCATCTGCTCTGGCCATCACCAGAGTTAGAAGTTTGGAATAGAGAAAGAAAGTCTTGGGGTGAAAGTGGAATTTTTCCTGAGTGATTGGACTCTTTCACTACCCCAGAGACCTGCAGGCCCTAGGGAAGTAATTTAAGGTAGCACTTTAAGGGTAGACACAGTCAATTAGATTAATCTCACCTTACTTTAGAGCTCTGAGCATCTGGGTGTCTAATCAAAAGTTAGTCATTATTGGCACCTGCTTCAGTTGATGAACACAGTGCATCTCTAACCTTGGCATGAAACTAATTTAGGGATGCTTGTTTCTCTCTAGCGATTGTAACAGGGCATGTGAGACTCAGGGCATGTGAATGCCACCTTGCTCACCTTGCTTGAGACTATTTTGTGAAAAAAAATTGAATTATTGCTTTTTCCCTCAGAAAAAAAAGATGAACAAAGAGATTGAAATAAGGAGGTAAAAAGAACAAGGGTAAGGAAGTAAGTATGCAAGAAGTGTAAATTGTTTATCAAAGAGCTGTATGTCAAATGATTCCTGTCCATTCCATGTGCTGTGAAGTTGACTTTTGCAACTGTAATCCTCTTTGGGTTTTGACTATATAAATAAACCTGCAAAAGTAAATATAAATTATCAGGACAAAATTAGTCATGGGTTTTTCCCTTTTTAATCCTCTCAGTGTTGCAAAAATAATCTGTTAGCAACATGTCTACATACTGTACAAGGTGAATTGCTTTGTTTATGATTCAAAGCTATTTATACAGACATCTCTTTAATGTATTTCATTTTTTTTCTAACATGACTCTTATCTCATAAAGAATGTCCCAGTGGTCCAACTTTTCTTACTTTGTGGTAAGTCTCACTGTTATGTGTGATAACATTTAGGCTATTTTCTGTCTTTTAAGGAAGTTAGTTTTCCTATCTCATTAAATAGAAGAGGGAAATTAGAAACAAGGGAGAAGAAAGGACCCAGTAAATTACTTGATTACAGGACTCAGTATATGCAAGGTTTAGGCTCATATTTCTTCTTTGAGTCTGTTGAAGCAGAAATCTGAATCTAGAACAGCCAAGTGCAGAGGTGTGTCTTCTCTTATTTGGATTTCTTCCACATGAGACCTGAGTCTATTTTCATCAGATGCAACTTGAAAACAGTTGTTAAAAATAATTTACAGTAAGAAGACATTTTGATTGGCAGCTAGATGAGAAAGTAATTCTTCATGAAGTGCAGTGTCTGATCAACACCATGTAGATAGCATAGGTTTTAAGAAAAATTGTCCCAGTTAAACTTCATGTAAATTTCTGTCCAATCTTCTTGTAATTCACCCAGCTAAGCTGATTATGTTTTACTAGTGCAGCAACATTTTAAAAACAACCTGTAACAGAATCTTACTGAATGAACAGAAAAAAAAAAGAGAAAATGAGAAATTTATGTTAACAGCACTGCAGATATCAGGAGAATGTTATTCTTACTGCATTGTTTAGGCAGATATGCAGTTCAGTAATGCCTTCCTCTTCCCACCCGTGCTTTCTTGGAACCAAGTCACAATTCCTATTGGGCTTCAGATTTCAATTCTCTGCACTACAGAATTACATGGTTTTTCTGCACAGTGTGTTTTCAATATGAAACAGTGTATATTTTTGCTCTGTGAAACCTCCAAATTCTGTCTCCATGCTGGAGGAGTCATTTTGCATTGTGTTCCTGGTTGAATGCCTGAGAAAAACTGTATTCCTAGCTGAGAACTAGATTGCAAGGAAGCTAATCCTTTTATGTGTGTATGCTCCTGCTTTCTCATTTCGGACATAGCGAGTATTGTTAAGAATCTTGGCATTGCTCTTTGCCGTGACTTTCCATGCATATCCATGTGCCAAATGTCATCAGAGAGTTTTTTTTCCAGCTGTGTATTTTTCTCATGTACTGATAGACCATTATAACAATGTGCTCATAATGTGGGGTAGTGCAGTTTGGCCATTATGGCTCCAGAAGCCCATCATGGCATTCTACAGTACAGATTTGAAAGAACCTTGTATTGCCTCTCTCCATCCTCAACTGGCCACTATTCCTTATAATCACACCACAAAGAGTAAGGTCAGCGAAAACATATGAGAAAGGTTTAACAAACGGGTTCTTTGAGGATATGTTCCAGGCTATAAATATGTGAAACTTAATGGTTTTTGTTGTGAGTCTGCTGCAGGGCTGGAGCCCAACTGCTTTTGCTGAGGTCTGGACATAAATGCTAATATTTTTCTTAATATTTTGCAAGAGTCCATTGTCCAAACGCATTGTCCAAATAAGCCACAGGAGATATTTATGTGCAATCTGGTGAATTTTAGCATATATCTAGCATGCTAATATCGTATTTTAACATGCATACTCATATATTTTTGGAAGCTAAGCTTTCTGCTGTAGGAGAAAAAAGAAAATAAGATAGTATTATGGATAAAGGATTTATTTCAAAACAGAAAGTTATACTTGGGAACATAACCAGATGTAAAACAATGGCTGTGGCTGAAAATTAGTCACTGATTTTTTTTCCCCCTAATATCATACATAGGTTATTTATTGTCTCCTCTACAGCTGGTCAGGGTTGTGATTTTCAGCATGTGAAAATCATTACAGCAAGATTTTATTCTTTGTAAAGCCTACCTCTCCATTAAAATCGATCTGATATGTTTGTGTGAGGAGTGAGAAGTGCGGGAGCTAAATTAATGAAAAATAAAGATTTTTTATTTTTATCACTCGTAAATATGTCAAAATAACCTTAAAAGCTTGAACATGGTTATGTTCAAAAAAGATTTATTCCACTAATACAAGAAACTCATATTTTCTCTGTTTTTCATAAATCCTTATATGACTAATGTGAAATATTATTCTAAAATTTTTATTTTTCTGGTTTTGACATGCAAACCCTTACTGATGAGAGATGTTTAAGCACGTTTTTACCAAAGAAAACATGACTTGAAACACCTTCTTATCAGACAAGAAAGGAAATTTCTTGCAAACCTGTATCTAAAACTGGAGTTGTAGAACATACAAATCTACTATCTAAATCCTCATTTTTAGTGAAAGTGACAATGAACTCGTTTATATTTTTGGTTTTTTAAAGCTCAGATTTATATTATGTCTTGCATTTTGCCTTAATCAAACTGTAAAATTTCACCTGTTTATCCTCACAGAAAAACAAATTATTAAAATATAACTTCCAGGTAGTTTAGATTTTAGGATGTTGACATATGGTCAATTCTTCCTTTGGTCTTTTATTTTCATGTTTATTTTTTCTCCCCTTATTGATTTGTATGTGATTTCAATCTGGAAATTGTCTGATGGGAAATTCCAGCTACTGGGTTTTGTTCTGCCTTTCTTCTCTAAATAAATAAAACTGGATTTTCAAATTTAAAGAATACCTGGCATCTAAAGAATAATGAAAGAATAATAGATTGTCACAGAATCACAGAATATTCCGAGCTGGAAAGGACTCACTTGGATCATCAAAGTCCGACTTCTGGCCTTGCACAGGACCAAGATGGGGATCACACCCTGTGCCTGAGTGCATTGTCCAAATGCTTCTTGGGCTCTGCTGGGCTTGGTGCTGTGACCACTGCCCTGAGAAGTGCCAGTTCCAGTGTTCCAGTGCCCAGCCACTCTCTGAGTGAACATCTTCCTGGTATCCAACCTCAACCTCCCATGACACAACTCAGGCCATTCCCTCAGGTCCTGTCCCTGTCACCACAGAGCAGAGATCAGTGTCTGTCCCTCTCTTCCCCTCTCAGGGAAGTTGTACCTGCAGTGGGATCTCCCCTCAGTCTCCTCCAGGCTGAACAGACCAAGTGCCACTCCTCACAGACCCTTCACCATCCTTGTAGCCCTCCTTTGGACACTCTCATAGCTTAATGTTTTTCTTGTACTATAGTGCCCAAAACTGCACAGAGGACTTGCAGTGAGGCTCTACCAGCCCAGAGTAGAGCAGATTATCTTTCATGCCTTCTGAGAAACGAAAGAGACTAAATTCTTGAATGAATCCTCTGCAGACTTTTCTGAAACCTCCTACCATTACCTTATAGTCCTATAGATAAGATGAAGCCCAGGAATAGATAAATGTTTCTTCATGAGCTTTATTTTGTTTTCCATGGTAAAATAAATCCTCTAATATGTCCATGACACCACTTTCATACTTCAAATCATCTCAGTGTCTCCTGATGTGTTGGTTTCCAATATACCTAACATATACCTTTTTTTATACCAGAAATTTAAGTCAGAAATCTCAAATAGATTCAAGAATTATATTGCATTTATCCAGTTGTCTGTATCAACGAAATGATAATCTCCATCAAATAATGAAATCCCTTTTGTTCTCATATATTGCCTTCCATAAAATATGTTGAAGTAAAATCATAAATATTGTATAATTACGAATTAATTCTTGCTCAATTCTATCCACATATGTTTTCATTATTTAGCCCAGAGTTAGATTCAGGCCAGCTAGCTTATGCTTATCTAGGTCAATTCTTTTGCCCTTTTAAATATTGCCCCAACCTTTTCACTTTACGATTCCTCTGCTATTCAAAGATGTGGCAAAAACTAACAAGGCTAGGAGTTGTTTTTCTGCCTCTTTCAGGATTCTTGATTGCAAGACTAAATGGACAGACTTAGATTTAATCCTTCAGCCAAGTGTTTCTTCAGTGGCATGCTCTATATGTGCTTCCAGCTTTGCTCCAAACAAACTCCAAATGTGGTTATTGCCCTTTCGTTTTTTCTGCCTTACTAACAGCTAGTGGAAAACATTTTGGAACAGCTACCAATGTAACTGAGAAAAAGTAGCAGGTGGATTGAGACAAGCAGGCAGAGGCAGAGCACAGGGAAACACATTTGGTCACCAGGGGAGAGGGTGGTCTCAGCACATCGGACTCCTGAACCACTGCCAGTCTCTGGCAGGCATCACAGCAAAGAAGAATTTTAAGATGGATTTGAAGGACAGAAAGTTACTGAAAGAGTCTGGGCTCCTGACTAAGTGTTTGGTTTGTGATACATCAAAGAAATCCAAATTTGGACATGGAAGGGTAAGAATCAGTCCTTTTCACCTCTTCACCAAATTGTGGATAGCATAATTTTCTTGAATCACTTAGAAACATGCTGAATGACAAGTTTTTTAGAGGCTTTTGGTTTGCTTGGCTTTGTGNTTTTTAATAAGTTTAAACCTCCTTTTGTTCAATTAGCATTTTTCAAGTGGAGCTGAGTTTGTTGAAGCAGATGGTTTATCTTTTTTGGTAGTGCTTCTAGTTGGACGAATGAGACTTATTTCTACATCTTCCTCTCTATTGCAGTGCCTACAAAGTCATTCCACATTTTACGCACTGTGTTTTGACTTATTTAATGCAGGCGTACTTTCCCTGCAGTAAACATGATTACCCAAATACTTTAACTAGAGAGCTTCTGCTTTCCTCTCTGGTATAATTAGTCACACTGCACTCACACTGCATTTAAAGGGGGGGAGAAAAATCCACACATGGAGCATCTTGCAAATGTGCCTATAATCCCATACAGCTGCTTTCTTCACTTTATTCTTTTTTGACTGCTTATAGAACAAAATTGCTGCAGCTGGGCAGAAAACTGAGCAAAGTTGCAAAGGCACCTCTCCTTTCTTCTCTTTGTGGAATCCACCCATTCAGGTGTCGAGGGATAGCTCTTGATTAGCAATTGCTTAACATGGGGCTAAGTTTTCTTGGATTCTAACATTGAATAACTTGGCAGGATTTCTATTAGGTTTGAATTTCAAAGCCAAAAGAGTGATCTGAGATCGCATACTGGCAGTTCCACAGTGGTAATTTCCATGTTAAAAGAATACTTATCACCAGCACCACAGCGAAAGAGGCAGCTTTACACAGAAAGGCCCTCTTGTGAAATTAATTTGGTGTTTAGTTTATTAAGAAGCTGATTCCAAATGTGCATTTTTTAGTTTCTTGTAAAGAAAACTCTTTCTATTTCTGCCGATATTTTGAAGGCAAAGATTCAGTTGCTTAAAAAATGTTTACAAAAATTCTGCTGAACCCATTTTTCATTTATGTGGCCAGCATGCTTTCTAATTCCTGCTTGCTAGAAATGGAGCAGGAGATGGAAAAGGGAATGATCAGTGTAGATTCAGACATTGGCCAGATCAGTTCACCATTCTAACTTCAGTAGGTAGCTTTTTTGAGAGATTATTGATGGATTTATAATTCATAAGCCTAAAAGAATAACTTACTTGGCAAAATAAATTTTAGAAAAGGAAGGAAAGGTGCACTTTTTAAGAAAAGACCCCCAAAAGTTTATCCAGGTCTGTTTCATGCAATATAAAAGTAGAAATTTAATATAGGTCATCTAGTCTCTGGTTATTTCTGTCTATTAATTGAAAATGAACTTTAGGCAACTTGTTCAGATGTATTCATCTGAAGTCAACTGAGATTAATTCCTTTGGTGTTTGTTTTCCTCTAACACTAACTTGTTATGATACCTCCAAGAGTCACACCCTTTCAATGTCCTGTCTGTTTGGACAGAGACCTCTTGTGACACAAGGCAATCTTGTCCTGTGTGCTGGTACAGAACTCAGTCCTCACAGAAGAAATAGGAGACCTTATCTTTCTTGAAGAGTTAATGTGCCCTAAGGAAGCAGCAATCAACAGACATTAACTTGTGATCACAGGCACAGGAGCTGTATCTTCGATGGACGTGTTAGAGAAGGGGTAAAAGCTTCATGGAGAGCTCTCCATCTGTCACTAAAATCAGCAAGGGGACAGAGCAGAAAACATGCTAACACAGAATGTGTGCTCTCTAAGCAACATTTATTTTATGTACAAAAAAAAGGGAAAAAGCTAAAAATAATCAAACCTGGTTTATGTCAGGCCTTCTTCAAGCTCTGGAAAAAATGTGTATCTGCCTGCATTTGTCAATGAATACCTAATTCCTCATGGCCCATTTAAAACCAGACCACCTTCTAGAGTAATAGAGATCACTGCAACAAGTATATTACAGCATTTTCACCTCTGAGGTGGATGTTAGTACAAAAAAGCAATACTCCGGGCAAAATACGCCAGGGGCTAAATAACTCTTAATTTGTTGCAGGAGATCATTTTATTTAGTGAGAAAGGAGCATATGAAATGGAAAATGAAGAAATGAATGTTTTAAAGGAAGAGGGGATTGGGATTTGGATGTCAGTTCAAGAAGATACAGCCCTGAGAAGCAGGATCTGAGAAACAGTCAGTGACTAAATCCTTTGTATTAATAAAAAAGAAAACCAGATAGATAGATAGATAGATAGATGAGCTTAAGAGTTTCTGGCTTTGAGGAAGGAGTTTGGAAAGTTTCTGAACTACCTTCTGGTCATTTAAAGAAAAACTATTTTTATTATATTTTGGAAGATATTTCAGCTAGAAGAAATGCATAGTTATGATACAGAGAAATGTTTTTATATTATGCAGTATTCAAAAAGATAATTGCAAATACATTTAGAAGATAAAAGTTTTATTCATTTAAAAGAACTACATTCAGAGCATGGCAAATTATTCTGTATGTACAATTTTATTAGTAGAGTTGTATTAATAGAATTATTATTTTCCTCTCCTGCTTGGTTAATTATTATAATCTTTCTCTGTTTATCTATTTTGGATTTTTTTCTTTTCGTTTAAAAAAGGTATGTGCTCATTCTCACATTTTCTTCAAAGCAGAAAACAATCCAGCAAACATTAAGACTGAACTCTCAACCCAAATCTGTAAAAGTAGAATCATAATTAGGCAAAGTTAGTTTGTCTGCTGCTGTGTGTAAACAAGTTGAATAACTTCATTATTTTCAAGCTTTGCCCCTACATTAGAATAATTCACACTACTTCAGGGAAATGACACCTGCTAATTAACCACAAGCAGACAAAGCACTTTAACAGCCATAATCAGTCATTTTCTCCTGCAGTTTAAAAAAGATTAAAAAAAAATAGAGAAGATCAAAACCTTTGTGACAAGATGTTTCCATGAATCATCCTCTTGAGGAAACCTTACTGCTAGAAGAAGATTCAAAGAAGATTCATAAGTCACACATCTGTTTAGAATAGGAATTAACTCACATATATGCTCCTTTGTATTTTACACAGACACCTGTTTGGGACTTAGCTCCACCTAAAAAGAGATATTTAAAGTGGTCAATAAGATAGTCAATATGTATTTATTGAATGACTCATTCCTAGCAGAATTTTCTATAATAATGAACCAGCAACTTCCCAAAGCTCCCTCTCTCTCCACTGACAAACCTTGCCTTTGGCATACACATCAGTGCTGCAGATGACTGAAGTTAAGTGGTGTGAATCACAACCTGAAAATCCTATCCCCAAATAATTTACATTCAACATGCACAAGAGAAAGTATTTGCAACACGAAATATTATTTCTACTTTGCAGTTAGAAGATGAAGTATGAAAAATGAATCTCCTACATATGGTTTCACTGAAAGTCTGTGGTGGAATGAGAAGTAAATACCAAACTGCTGGTGTCCCACTTCAGGAGCACTATAGTCCTAATTATGCCTTTTCCCCCTCTTCTTTCACATTCTAAAGTCCTGAAAAATTGTTTCAATTGTGTTTCTGAGAGTTCCTATAAATCCTGATTTCTCAATTCATTTGCAGCAATTTAGAAAAGACTTTGCATGTCTTGGTGGGCTACTGCATTAACCAAAACTGTGCCAATACTCTCTAGAACTGATAGAAAAGCTTAAAACAGCAAAACCTTCTTGTTCTCTCATTCACTCAATACCTATGTTGTGTGGGAAGGATTTACTTTCTGGGACATACTGGGAAAAAACCCTTAAGCTAAAAGTGGAATACATTAAAAAATGGTTTCACAGTAATTGAGTCGGAAAACTAAATATAAAATCACAAAAACCAGATATTGCAGCCTCAGTTCTACAATAGTTTGGAGAAAAAAATGATCCCTGGGGAAAAATGCTAAAACAGCAAAAGAAATTATGGAAATCCATTTAAGAAACTGAGATTGTGAAAGTTATTCACAAAATAAAAACGGACTCCAAAAACAAAGAAAAAAGTCACAGCCTTTCAGATATATGCCAAGAGAAGTGAGAACGTTTCATATTTCCATTTTATGAGTAAGAACCAGGTAGACACTACTACAAGGAGATGCTGAACAGACTGAAGAGCTACACAGACTTTTCCCATCACAGTTACTTGGAGCATGTCAGGTAATTCCAGTGTTAGACCTTTCATCCTTTGACCCCACTGTCCCCTCCAGAGATCTTAATCTTTTTTTTTTTTTCTAGGTATCTGCATATCTTTCAACAATCTTTGAGCCAAATTAGTACAGTCTTTATCCAAAAATTGTAGTTTTCTAAACCGCAGCTACAGCTATTGCCACAAAATTATTATACACTTTCATCAGAGTTTACATGCTGTGCTTGCTTGAGATGACAGGAGACAGGAAGTATTCACTAATCATTAAGAAAGGAGATGGAAGGAAATCTCACTCTTCAGATCATGTAAAGGACTCCTTGTGGTATTTGCTTTGAGAAATTCTGATATCTCCACTCTAAGTCTTTGTAATTGGGCATGTGAAACCTCTGCAGGTGAGAGCAGTACATTTCCTTTCCATGGTGAAGTTTCACACAGATTGGCTGAGCTGAATAATGTTAAGCATGGCTATGTCCTTAGCTTTCCCAGGAGAATGTTATCAATTGCTGCAATTCTAGAGCACTCCAGAAAACCTCACGCAAGACAGTACCCAAAGAGCAGCCTGGGACCTGAAGCCAACAGCGCTGTTTTAGGAACACTGAATGGGATGGCTGGTTATCATTCATGACAAAGTGACCCAAACTTATATCCATGTCTTGCAACCACCATCTAGCTGCAAGATGACCACTTCCTCCTTGGTAAACTTTCTGTGAGGTCCTGTTGCTGGGGGACAGAGAACTGATCTCCTGGACAGATGTAAGACACTGATAGCCTATGCTGAGACACAGTGGCTGATCAGGATTTTCTGGCATGTAACAGTGTTGAGTTCTACCTTTTCTCTACCAAAACATATGCAAAAGTATTCTTAAAGACATTTCTTAGATTGCAAAGTCCAAGTCCTGTGAATTAAGGGATCTCAAGATAACATTAATTTGCCCTTATTTGTAAATGTATTGACAGTTCCCATGAAAATATGACCTTACCCAATATTTTAAAGACATGTCAGAAACAGAATTAGGAATAGATACTCTTATATTTGGCATTTCCTAACATTTAATTAATTTAACAACCCAATCCAATGAAAGTAACTTTTCTTTACTGTTGTTGTTTTTGTTGTGTGGTTTTGGTTTTTTAATTGTAATTACAGACGTACATGCACATGTTCATGATCATATACATTTATAATACTGGGAAAAAGGAAGCTGTGCTTTCCATTCAGTATGAAATGTCTTGCTTGACTTGCTTCCCTGTAATGATTCTGGAAGAAGTAAAATAAAAAGGCTAAAGACCTCATGACCTCTATGCTACACCTGTAATTACAGTACTCAAGGGTTCTTAACCACACTGCAGAAGAATAAAAGGAAACTATCTCAACATAAGCACTCTTGGGTACATGCTAAATCTGTTCACTTTTTTCTTAGCCCACTACCTCCCACCAGCTGACACCTAATGAACAAATCCTTCCTGACTTCATAAAAATCTACATTTTAGCCATTCCAGCTGGGAACAAGCAAGGTTGTATGCTGCCATGGCAGCAGTTACACTGAGGATGGGATAAGTAGAAGAAGTGGCAAAGGCAGCCAAAAATAACAATTTATAAAGAAGTGGGATTCTGTTTATCTGCAGTTAGGTGGATGGGGTTAAGCCCTTCACCTAAGCCCTGATGCTTAGGAGCCCTGGCTATGAAAGTATTTTAAACCCAAGTGTCAGCATGGGATCTGTGGTGATAGGTTGCTAACTTAGCAGATCATGGGCATTTGACAAGATGTCATTTGACCAGTCCACAGAGGATGCTCTGTTTCAGTTCACATACCAATTCTCCACATATTACTTGGCATATAATGAAAGCTGTGTTTCCTTTGTGATCCTCCTTGAGCAATATAAGCTCACTTAATTCCTACAGACTAGGCATCCTTGAGTAACAAGTACTATATGCAACAAGAGTTCAGAGACTTAATATTTTTCCCTTTGGTTTCCCTGAAAGTTCATCACAAAATTCATCCAGGTCTCTGCTTTGATGAAAAGAGCAGAGTCCTTGCAGGCAAAATCCTGGCAGCACACAGAATATTCATAGTTTCTATTTTCTATTTTTAATTCTGCACTTCCTGTTGCATGTATTTCTTTTCAAGCCACTTTGTTTAAATGATGAAATACAGCACATTCAAACAAAAAATAAAAAGGTCTACAGACTTGCAATGAATACATGCAGCCAAACAAACCATGCAGCAGAAAGACTCCCAAAAGGGTTGTGTGAGGGTGGAATCACTGAGGGCTATAGAAAGTTTAAAGAATTGAAGAAAATGTTTGTGACAATTTGATATAGCCCAGCTATTTGACATATGACCAGTGAAGGATCCAAAGTGTGGTTGGCAAGGCAGATTCCATAAGGAAGTACAATCATTTATCTGTATGAGTTGTTATAATTAGTTGTTTCATCTTCCATTCTTTTCTAAGAACTCTGTAGTATCTTCTTCAGCATAAGTTTAATGTGCTATATATATAGGCTATATATATATATGATGGGTAAGTGGTATACTCATGGAATGGAAATGACTATATATGTGTTGCAACACATCACTTGTATGATCTTTCACATAATCACAAATTAAATAATCAAGATTTATTTTCCTTTTGGTCATGTTAAGAGAGAGAGAGGTTAATTCATACAGTCCTTAAGTACTTCCATGTGTGTTCCCCCTTAGCTAAAGTGCATATCACTGTTGCAGGTGACTGAACAGTGGTTACAATGTAAATTATTTAAGGCTTAAAAAATGAGACGACATTTGAAATATGTCATTGTTAATTTAAAAAAAAAAGTTTTGATGTTATTCCTACCCACACATGTCTAACTTTGTCCATCTACCTTTCTTAATCTTTGTTTTTTACCCTCGAGGAACTTTGTCGTCCTCCTCAACTGTCATCTTCATTTAATGATGAAAGGAACAACAGAACATACAGGTCCAAAGACACTATTAAAATATAACCCAGGTTCTGCTGCAAAAAGGAAATAATAAAGTATAATGTCGAACAAAATATGAACACTCATTTCTCTCAATAGCCCACTTATATAAATCAGATTATAGCAGTGCTTAAAAGAATAAAAACAAGACCAACATTGTGTTAGAATTAATGTAATAATTTGGCTTTTAAACCTCTTTTATGTTAATTTGACCAAACTGTCAGCAATGGGTTCCCTGGATTGCTGTGGAAGGTGCTGACTTGATCAGTTAAACTGGCATAGCTCTTCCAGTGCTCATGGCAGAGACAACGCTTTTTTTGGTGACTTGGAGTCTGTTCTCCACAGAGCTTTATCACCATTGGGAAAGTCTTTTTCTCCTTGTTGAGCAGTGCATGTGCTGGCAGAAAGATGAGGATGCACCAGATCAGGAGGTCACTGTGCATGCCTGAGGAGATCCCACCCACGAAACAGCAGCAGAGCTGCCACGGCCCCACAGCTCTCTGAGACTGTAACTTCAATTATCTTAGCATACTGCTTCAAAACTCGTTGCAAATATATTATCCATGTGCAGGCTTTAGTAAAATGTCTGCCCTGCTCTCTGTGCCCTGATCCCTGTGGAAAGAGCACAGGCTCTAGAAGGGAGCTGGGGTGCTCCCAGACAGTCATACTGGAGTGCACTTGCACTACCTACAGCCAGAGCCGCTGAAGGTTTGGGGTACAGTTGCTTCACTTAACTCAATGTTTCAGCTGTTTAACTCTCAGAAAGTCATACCTGGCACTTTTAGGAAAACAAAAAGATTTAACTGTAATCAGAAATAAATACTTCTAGACTGCAAGATGAGGAAGGCTGAGAAAAGTAATTTGGGATGAAATCACTTTCCACTGAGAATAAATTTGGCTGCACAGCAGCTATATGAAGAGCCAGCCAGGTGCTGGGCATGGAACTGTAAGCCTCCCTTTGTAACTTATTATACAATATTATCAAGTTTTTTGTAGAATATAAGACTATCTATTATGATTATATGTTTTGAATGAGTGCATAAGCTTTAATAAATATATAGCTGCCTCTCAGAAGACCTGAGCTTTGGCAGCCGAAACATCATGTCCTCTCACATTGTGGTTGCTTTTGAAGAACAATAATTGCTTTACAGTGTAGAGAATTAAATGTGTGTGTGCCTTACATATTGATTCAAATAGTGCTTTACAAAGCACTATTCAAGATTCAGGTTTACAGCACATAAGAAAATCACCAAACTTTTGCAGCCTTTTCGTATCTGTTTTGAATGCTAGAAGTTTTGCAATTTCAGCTTCTCTGTGCACCTAACAGAAATCTGGTAGTAATATAAATTTTTTGTGGTTTCATCTTGGAAGGATAAACTTAAATATACTTGAAAAATTAATAGGCTATAACATTACATTTAATTATTTACTCTTGAAATAGTACAATGTTGTAGGACCTAGAAATTGAAATAAACCTTGGAAATACTTTACATTGCTTTTTCAGATTCACTGTAATGAAGATAAAATCAGAATATATTTCTGTGACAAAAAACCCCAAATATAATAGACCAAGAAAAAGGACAGCTTTTGTGCTCTCTGGTGTTGTAGAAAGGATCTCAGATTCTTGAAAACCATGATCCCTTAGCAGTGAACAATTATGCGAGTGCAGTCCATGACATTAGAAAAATATAAACAAAGCAAGAAAGAGAAAATTCAGCAGTCACTGTCACTTCTTGTATGGAGATAAATATAGAGGAAAGTAGCAATTCTTGAAAAGTATACTTGATTGACTTGTTAGAACCTTTATTTTTGTCAGGGCTTGCAGTTCTTTCAATGAAACGGCATGGATCTTTCTCAGGTATTTTTGGGTACTCTGCTCTGTTACTGAAGCATTAGCAGACTGACAACAATAAGCCCAGAGTGGATTCAAAATGCTGTTGTCTAAACATCCCCTACTCCTGTACATATTGCTCATTCTGTATACTGGAAATGGAACACAACTCTCCTTTTCTTGAAAAGAATGTTCTTAACATAAACTAGATGCCTGCTTTTCTGATTTGGAACATCTAAACTCTCACTTCATGAACAGTCATGAGTCAAAAACTGAAGAATATTATTGGCACATTCTGAGTCATATTGCTATTTTAATAGCTACACATTACACTTGCACAGATTCTCACAAGAGAATGAATTACCTTCAGACAAAAAAAGAAAAAGGAAAATAAAAAGAGGACAGAGAGAAAAAGAAAAAAACCCCATGGTAGATGTTTTCTTAATCTTCTAACTCAAACGTTATAAAAAATCTTACTGAAAATATATTTTTGATTACTAGTAGTCTTTCTACGGCCATTAAAATAAATGTGCATAATGAATTTATAAAGGTTACACAGAATTTCATTTGTCTGAATTTACAGAGCTTGGGTATCAGGAAAGATCAAGGAATTCCTATTGGTTATGTATAATGAGGTAATCAGGCTTTAATGAAAAGCAACAGTTATTAGATAATCAGTTCAGCCTGGTGACTATTGGTCTGTTATTGCAGGACAAGAATAATTAAGGGGCACTTAAGGTATGGAAAAAAAATGGCAGCCAGAATCTGATATGCCTATAGGAGTCTCCAAACGACAGGCATTTAATAGCCCTTTATACGTTACTATAGCAACACACTTTGATAACTCATCTGCCCACACCATAGTAAAACAAGGGGCACAGGGCTCCTCGGAAAGTGCAATCTCCTTTAAGCAGATCTATAAGCACTGCAGATGAACAGAACTCTAAACATTCCTCCATGAATATTCATGAACTAAGTTGTTTTTTGTTGCCTGCCTAGTCAGCAGTCACAAAACACATGGTGTGTGTTGGCAGCATCTTGCCTAGGTAGAGGGCTATGGACTGAGGCAATGGCAGGAACCAGGACCTGTGAGGCTGACTGACATTTCCATCTGTAGCAAAGGCTGGTAATTAACAGGAAGGAGTGTGCCTGCAGCATTGCACCATCTGCTAGGGAAACGGCTCAATAAGAAAGGAGCTGGATATCATCTCAGTGGTGGCTCGATCTGGTTCCGACATGAGGCTGGGCATCTGTTAGCTGAGGAGATAGGCTATTAGGAAATTCGACTGGGAATGAACAACATGGAAAGAGCACTCTGACCTAGCCCATAAAAGCATCTCTTCAGAAATGGTGTCTTTTTATCTTACTTACACAAGTCTTCTGAAAATGGTTTGCTGAGGGACCATTATGGATCTGTTTGATGTAACACAATGGTTTCAAAAATGCTGCTTAATTCCAACATGAAATTCTTGAAATCAGGATACAGCTGTCATCTTTTGACAATAGAGCTAATTTCAGAAAGAGGATATGAGGTTAAATTCCTTCTTCTCTTGTTGATTTTGGGGGGGGGGGCAGGAAAGCAAATTGACTTCTAACTATTGTACAGTTTAACTCTCGGAACACAGTAAATCTGGGATAGTCGAATGCAAAATGTACAGAGATAAAAGCATAAAACCTTGCCATGTTTTGATAGCAGGACTGTACCAAACAGCAGTCAGAAAGAACATCAATGTATGTTCTCAGTGTGTATATATACATTTAGAAATATATATATATATATGAGTTTCATAAACTCTTTTCTCTGGTAGGAATTTAAGAAGTTTCTGGTTTGCAGAAAAAGACTTTCACGATTGAGTTTTGTAATTCAGGGCACTACTATAGGTTATTTCTTTGTGCTGGGAGACTGACCTATGTACCCAGCTATGAATTTAAAATATTCTGAGTGTAGATAATATTACTAAAGGCCTTTAAAATATAACTAACTATCATTTTATTGGAAATGACAGTTTGATATTTCTCTGACCTCTGGTAATATACAGATTTATAAAAATGTGGGTAAATGTCTCTGTTTTCATCTGCTGACATGCTCAACATTCTTTTGATGAATGATCTTTCTACCTTTTTCCTCCGCCCACAGTACTGACAGCAAGTGTGCCCAAGTGTGCGGCAACACACTGCTGACATCATCACTGGCTGCATTACATCCGTGCCTGTGGACACAAATCAGCTTGGGGCTGTGTTTGTGCACCCATGAAGCTGAACAGTCACAGGTGCCACTGTGTTCTTTATTTGCTGTCCGTGGAAAGTGCAACACAATGTTTTAAAGCAACTCCCACTGACTGCAGGATAAAGAAGCTACAACTCCACTGCACTTGCAGACTCTGAAAGCCTGTACAAGTGCTGCAGCTTGGCTTTTGTTTGCTTGGACTGCAGTAACTTGGTTGTATGTCAGTCAGGGGGGTGACTGTAGTCATCTGCGTGAGCCTTGCAGTCAGGGCACAGGGGTAGCATTCCAATAGACTATTCTTGTCTTTCACAGGTCTGATGTGACTTCAATGTTGAAATTAAGCCTGTTGTCTGCCTTTTGAATTCCCATATTAAGTGCCACTCCCCTACAGAGCTCTTAGGATGCATAAATAATTGCTGAGAAAATGAGTTCACATCAAGAACCCAGGAAAATAAGTTGAATATCCAGTAGAGACAATTTCTTATTATGGGAGATTAGAACATGGAAAAGAAAGATGGTATGTCTCAGAAAATGGCAGAGGTGTTTTCATAATTGTAGAGATGTATCTGACAAAACAGATACATCATTTAGTATTTACACACATTCAATATTTAGTTGTTGAGGGTTTTTTCCTTTCTTTTTTTAATCTGTTTCTCTACATAGATTTTAAAATCTTCTCTTTGCAAAAATAATTGTGTATTGTTTTCTGGAAACATTGATGAATATTTGGCTTTTCCACATAATAGGAACCAACTTTTCCCCACAGAGATTATACAGCTGCATTTATATTTCAACTCCATCCCTTTCAAGGGGAAACAGAAACACTTTAGTGTCTACTCTCCTAGGCACTCAGGAGCCAGTTATGTGTAATGCAACTTACACAAAAATTATTAGCATCCCATATAGCTCTGTCAGAGTGTGTTCTGTGGAAGACTGGAAGGCCATGGTCTAGGTAGTGGATGAGTCAGAACATATAGGCTTTCTGCTACTATTTCTGTCAATACCTTTTACAGGGAGCTGTGCCAATTAGAGTGCTCATGAGTTACTCTGCTCCTACAGAGCTTCCTACTCACAAAACTACAGGCAACAATGCCCTTGTAGTAAAATCAACAGGTAATAGAAAAAACAAAAGTGAACTAAGGCTAATCAAGCAGAAATCACCATTTTCTGTCCTCAGCAACTGAAGGCTGAATTGAAGTCTGACCTACAAGCCAAGTTTTAAACTCTTT
>VXBI01008053.1:32363-135238 GCA_013397375.1 Toxostoma redivivum | reverse complement strand
AAAGAAAGAAAGTAAAGAAAGAAAGATTTGCATCAGGTTTAGCTGTCTTAAAGGATGGACATGCAAGTGAAGATGTACTGAACCATGAGGTCTGATTATACCCTAGGAAGTGCTCTCCATTGCCACCCTGAGAGGAGGCCTGTTTGACATCTAAAGTTTACACCAAAGAACTGGTTGGTTCCCAATAGTAGTGAGGGTGTTACACAGTGAAATGCTGATACAAACTAAAACCATCAGATTTTCAGCATAATAGTTGCAGGTCCCATGGGTAGTAGATTCCAGTAGGCAGGGTAATATTTCTGGTCAATGTTTTATTACTGGGGGAAACATACACACTTTTAAAACATTACTAATTTTATTCATACCTTGAATGTTGGCATATCATGTTCAAGCAAAGACATCCTCAAGGAACATATATCTGATTTGTAGAACTCTTTTGTATGATCAGAAAGTTTGATAAGAAAGATTAATAGGTTTCATTTTGGCACAGAAACATTGCTGAGCAGAGAATAGGAGGTGTAACCTACTGTACATTGGCATAAAAACTGCTTTCCTGCAGGGTTGCATCATATCCCACTATGAATAGAGGTAGTAGGATCCATAGATGGAGAAATAATTGAGGTATGACTTCTGTTTCCGAGCATGGATTTTTTTTAAACATCTGACATGTTTTGGAAATAGAAAAGAACTTAGCAGGGGAAGAGAATGTAAGATTTATCACCTTGGATTTCAAATAAACAAGTCATTTTAGTCATCCTGAACACCTTAGTATCAACAGGCGCTCCATTGCTTCCCATCAAAAATTACGGAAGCACCACCTCTAGGAATTTTCAGGAATCTCTTGTGCCTTTTGTGTGCTATAGCAACTGTGAAAAAACCATATGCATTTTTTGTTTTGCTACAGCAATTATTTTCCCTAAATCCACATCTCCCACAACACTGGTGTTATTGCTACCTCATGTCCACATATTGAAGGTTCAATGTATACCCATGAAATACAATGTCAAATAACAAGCAGAAGTCAGTGTTAGGAAAATGATGACAGAACCCATAGCAGAGACACCGTGTTGCAGGACAAATGAAAATGTTATGGCAATGCATAATTCATTCCACTATCTTCCTCTTCAACTATTATGCTATTATGGAATAAACCTAAAACACACTAGCTAAAATAGTCCAAGATACTATAGACATTATTATAGTTTCCATGGAGTGTACACTGCTGAAACTTTGTGTTCAGTGATTACCTTCTTTATAAGCAGAGATTTTAAATGGAGTTAGGTATAGAATAAAAAAATAATCTATGGCCAACTTAGCCACTCAGGCAGGGCTAGAAATCTCCTGTTTCAGGCTGCAGTGGGATATAGCTTGCCACTAAATGAGCTGATTGGAACTCTGCAAAGTCTCTGCTTCAGTGACTCCTGGAAGAGACAAAAGCTGTATGCAAATCCAGAGGGGAGCACAAAGTAGGCAAAAGGGAGGGGAGGAGAGCACAGAAAGACACTTGCCAGCAGGAACAGACTGGAATTTAATAGGGGATTGTTTTCTTCCCACTGTTGAAAAGGAACTCTTGCAATTTGTGTTAGGTGCTTTAAAATCCAGCTACTATCTCAGGGTATAGGAAGAAGAGCAGAACTCATGTGGTGGAGGCCCAGCAATCCCTACATGCACTGAAGCTGTCTGCAGAGCTCTGAAACAATGAAATATGTATCAATACAAACAGTCAAATTACTGTGTGCTGCTGTGGGACACGGCAAGACTCTTTTCATGGGATTTGTGACCAAAGAAGAGTTCATATGAGGCATTTGATGCTTAAACAAACATTCAGAAAACTGATCTGAAGTGCAGTATTTTATTAAAGAAATAAGCAGACAGCTCAATCCAAAAGCCATGCTGCATTCTGCTGACCCTGAAGAAATGACAGAGTAGCCCTTCCTTAAATACAAGATTTGCTGCCTGCCTACCAGTACCTGGCAGGACACAGCAGAGGCAGGAATGAGGTGAAAAGAAAACAAACTAGGCCAAAACAGAATTATTCTAGGATGCAGCTGAGACTGGGGTGTGGTTATGGGCTGTCCCAACCCCCAGCCTGAGAATAAAATGCAGATATGTGCTTATGTACCCTGTACGTGAAATCTCTACTTCTAAACTGCCATGATGGCTCTCCCATTTTCACAAAACATCCAACATCTGCTCAGTGTTTGGAGCTCTAACGTAATAGAAAGTTCAAAAACCCAAGGTTTCTGGGATCCAACACTTTAACACTTTGCATCAGGAAATGGCAAAACCAAACTTGTGCAAATGAAGGTAGCAGCTACCTAAGCACAGGGAGAACTCAGAGTGGAGGACAGGAGAGAGAGAAAGATAGAGTTTGACAATTTCTTTAATTTTTTTAACCATTTTATATGATAGTTACTTCAAGTAGGTTTACTTGCTATGTATATATAAGGAAATTGCTGGTCTAAAAGCTGATTGTTACCACAGCGGCAAAAACAAAATGGCCCCAAAACCAAAAAAGTGAGTGTTTTCCATCTTAAAGATGGTTTGTTTCTTTTATGGCAATATAGGCTAATTCTGCTTTTTATAGTACTCTTCTGCACTCTTCTTCAAGTTTTTAGTAGATCTGTAACTCTGATAACAACTTGTCAATTCAGTGTGTATTGAGAAATATATAATATGTTGCAACTTTTTATATACATAAAAAAATAAAAATATATTTTTGTATATATAATAAAAATAGTATTTTTCATTTTCTACTTTTTTTCTTGACCTGATTGCATTCGTTTCTAAATGCTTTTTAAACTATTTTTAAAATTATACAAATTCAGAGGAAAATACCAATTTAAAATCTGGAAGATGAAATTCATTTATCATTATAGAAAATAGCAATCGACTCAACTGAACAAAAATAACTCAGGCAGTTAGCTCTCACCAGCTTGCACACTCTACTGATATATTCCGTTTACTACTTTATATCCATCTGCCAAACCCACCTGGGTTTCAGATGGGACATATTCTAGCTCTGTTAATGATAAGCTTCACTCTATTCCCTATGTCATCCCCTCAACACTTTCTAAAAAAAGACAAAATTATGCAGTGCATATTGTGCCATGTGTATTGATCTAAATGTTACATTAAGTGAAGAGCATATTAAGATATATGCCAAGAGTGTTTCCTTCTTGTTATGACCCCCACAATGAATTGGGCAGAAGTCATATAATCTGCAGTTAAAAGCCAAAAATAGGTGGGTTCTGGGTAAAGTAGAGTCATATTTGTTTCTATGAGGTACCTTTTACAATGAGATTATCTCTAAGCACTTACAGAAATACTGCAAATACTACTGTTTCAATGGCTTAGTTGTAGAAATATATAAGGCCTGCTGGAATAGGAAATAGCAATTAGCAGTTTAACAGGCTCCTTTGTGGGGTTTACAGGGAGCTTCAGGTCTGCACAGAGGCCATAAAGAGACACTGACATCACAGTGTCAAGGACTTTTTTGTTGTCATCTTTCTTAAAGGCCCTAATGATCCAGGAGCCTATACCCAAACAGGTGACATTCCTGCACACTCCAGAGAGGTATCCTGACGAGCAGAGCACACAGTCAGTATTTGTCAGGAAGTGGGTAGGAGGGAAATGCACCCTCACTGCTCTGGAGGAAAAAAAATCTATACAGCCTTCCTCCTTTCTGTGGCATGTTGCATCTCCAGTCTTTTTGCAGGAAACAGAACTTGATGAGCTATTGATATGCCTGTCACAATCTACAGCAGAATGAAGATAACCAGCTGGTGGCACTACCTTAAGGACCCAGGGAAATTGGCAAGGAATTGAATAGCTCCTTGGTCATTGCTACAGAAACACAGACACTAAGGCACTGCTTTGTTTAAATACTGTTCAGTGTGATGAAAAGACCTTCTTGCATTTCTGAGCACTTCAACACAAGGGCTGGACACAGGAAAAGCTTGTCCCCCAAACACTGCCCAGGAGATAATGAGTCAGTCTAGTCCCACCAGGGCGATACAATTAATGGTTTAATTGAGTTATTCCCACTGTGTTTTCATATATTAGTGAGCATTATGGGTGACCTTTTTCAAGAAATAAGATTGCACAAAGCCTGCTTGATGCAACTTTCACAAGTTTGTCCCCTTCAGGCAAAGGTGGCTTTTTATCAGGCTTCAGTGACTGAAGGCTCTCATCAGCCTAAGTCCAGTAGTTTCCCACAGCTAATAGTCAGACCTCCTCCACAAACTCAAGGACTGAAATAGAATTATTTTTAGATATTTCAAGTAATTGACTTTTGGCCTTTTAACTTTGCATTCTGACACTGACCTGAGCACTGAGTAGTTCTAGAAATCATTTCTGTGTCAAATTAAGAGTGAGAAAAGGCAATAGCATTTTTACTAGATCCCCAAATCAGTCTCAGTGCAAAAGAGATACCTCTATCAGCTGAAGATGTGTGGTATTCCTAATTGCAAACTTCTCTGTCAGAGCTGATTTTCCAGTCTTCCTGGAGAAGATCAGTTTTACACGCATCCCTCTCCAAGCACCTGCACAGGATGTGGGCACACTCAAGGACAGGAAGGCTCTCTCTTCCCCTAATATGCAGGTGTGTGCAATGTCAAGAATCAGCTCTACTTTTTCAGGATCATTTCATAATGCATACACAGTACAGTTTTGCTGGATGTCAGCAGTCTGAAACTGTTTTCTCACTGACAGAGATGGGAAAATATAAAAGTATATGGACAGCTCTGGTGGACAGTTACTCTACAGCTCTTTCAAGATGGGGATTATTTGTGATCTTGCTGAATTCTCCAAACCACATCCACAAAGTCTCCTGAAAAGAAAGGAGAGTTAGGTGAGAAAACTGTATATTTCAGTTAAATGTGGCTGAGGAAGAAGTTATTTTTATTTAATTCATAGAAACATGACACGAATAATGAGAAAAAAGGCAGCAGTTGATGGCTTACCATTTTCCAGGTTGTTGCTTATTTTGGTATTTCATAGGATAATTGTGGGCTTCCCTCCTTACACAAAATGAAGTGAGTTTCAGAGAGAGGTAAGCTCAGGTTAATACTCAAATAAATAGAGGGAAGTGAAACAGTGAAAAATATGAGGCAGAGAAGTTAAGCACAGTTAAAATCATATGCAATTAGTAATTATAAAATACAATAAAACAGAAGTAAGGATTGTACCATACAACATTTATGTGGTTGTATCTAATTGCTCCTAGCCTTGATGCTAGTGTTTGGGTCTACTTCTTTGTTTAATCCCGCAAAAATGAAATTTCATCCTTTCCCATGGCTCATATCCAATCTTCTATGTGTGAGGACACTTAAGTAAATATAGCTGTATATTATAAAATAACGCATTTAGAAGTGAAATATAATGCTATTTAGACATCATTTATTGCTATATTTATGATGCTTCTATATTTGTTTACTTATATCTTAATTATGTAAGTCAGGGGTGGTCTAATCCTAGCAGCAATGAGGGCCAGATGGAGATTTTTTGCCCTCCAACTGAGCATGTGACATTCCTCCCCTCACAGCTGCAGCCTGACACAGACGTTTGGCTGGTGCTGCTGCTGCCAGAGAAAGGAGATATTTTTGAGGAGGTGAGGGAGAGTGTCCACACTCCCTCCCACAGGTGACATTGGCAGTTTTGCTCCATGTGTTGAGTGTGTTGTGAGCAGGAGATGGCTGTCAGCTGTTTGCACTGCATTTAATGCATGAATTGCTACCTTTCCTCCTTTCCAGGAGAAACGTCCTACATTGGAAGGGGTTGTTCAGTGGTCCATGATATAACCAAGACAATAAGACCAGAAGTCATTCCTACAAACACTGCATTAGAAGACTGTGAGCGGCGCGCATTGTGCTGAGAGTTACGCTGAAACTGAGGAAGCTCACTTAAAACACAACAAAGCAATCCAAAACAATAAATACCACTTTTCCTGAGGAAATCAGTTTTCTTCCAGCAATGTATGACACAGCAAAGTTGTGATATGTTACTGATGTTCTAATATAGGAATTTTCAACTCAGAACCCCAGGTTCATTCAGATTTTAATACTACATTAAAAAGGAGGAATTTTTCTACCTGTGTAAAAAAAAAGAGGAAATACTCTGAAGTTTTTGTTTCATTTCCTGGTTCAACAAAACTGCTTTGTCCTGGCAATGTGGAAGAAAGAGTGAACAGCAGTTGTCAGAGATGCTTTAGGGCTTTAAATCCCAACTTGAAGAAAAGTCTGCTTTAGATATATCGTTTATATATTTTGATATATATTTATGGAATAGCTCAATCTCTCCAGTTGTAAAGCTTGAACAGGGATGAGAATAAAACCAGATGAAGGCTTCCAGATATAACTCCCTCCAAATCACTTTGAAAATACCTGCCAAAAATGTAAAACAATCCATTCTGAAGTCCAGAGAAGGTTCTTCAGCATAATTTCATCTCCCTGAGAGGTGACTCATCTCTGGCATAGATTATATGCTACTACCTAGAAAAAGGTAGAATTTTATCAGAGGAAGGGGAACCATCCCAAATTTACCTTTGGTTTGGCAGTGAAACTGTAACAATCATAAATCACTCCCAGCTGTCCCTGGGATCTCCCCTTCAGCACATCACTGGAGGGAAGGCAACAAGTTCTGCTGCAATCAATCCCTTTTATATCTCTCCACAGACACATAGGCATCAAACTGGAGCTCAAGCAGTGTTGCTGGCTAAAAAAAGATAATTGGTAAATCAAATACTAAATGAAAACATTCAAATGATATCCACTGCCCCCACTTTTTCTGAAATCCTTTATTCATTTCTTAACCCATGCATGTATGTAACCCAGAAGCTTCTTCTTAATCTTCCTAACCTCTTTCTACCTCCAATATTCACTCCTGTGGGTGCCATCACTCTCATTACATGACCCATAAATTGCCTTTCCATGCTTCTTTTCATCTCTGGTCCTCTGGTCTTCGTTGGGTGTAGCCTTTGTTCAGAGTGTGTTTACCTCAGGCATTGAACATGTTCATTTGCAGGGTCGTTATTTCCTTGCTCTGTGACTGCTTTTTCTGATTCCTACCCTATGGTACTTTCTGGGCTGAATGGATCTCTGGCTGTCAATGATCAAAGCTGTCAGTTGCTGTTTATTTCCTCACCTCTTCAATTTGGCTCCTGGGAGGATGTTTCAACAGACGTTTTAGAGAGACAGAAAGAAACCAATATCCTATTAAACTAATGACCCTTGGCTATGCTGCCTACAAATGAATGCAGGCACAGACAATTGCCCAGTTTTCTACTGAGGGTCTGTGCACAACAGTCTTATGTGTGTTTTCTAGCTACAAAATGTATGTGTGTATAACTTCTAGAAAAAAATGTATAATTTCCATTTAGCAGTAATTAGTCCAGTGTAACTATGGCACTCCACTAATTGCTTTCTCGTTATTAAGAATATTAATAAAGTTCATGTCCAGATTTTCTGATAAAGAGCACTGCTAGCTCTTCTGTTTATTTTTTTCTGAGGGCTTCTCTAAAGAACATCTGAAGCCTTTTTAATACAGTTGCTTTTTTACAAAATCAAAAGTCTGGAATAAATTTGTTGTGACTAGCTATTAGGAAAAAAGATATTTTATTCAGAGCAGCAATGGTTTCTTTCTTTAGATAAACATAGCTGTAATGTGTCACAGATTGAAGTGTATCTTCATGTCCTATGTCCACGGTGCTAATCACAAATATTCCTGGTGTTGGTACCAATAAATTTTTTTTCTATTACCAGCCTACTATTGAATTCCTTATATTAAATATACTTAAGGGCACTTTCTAGGAGGAAATCTTTGAAGTTTTTATTCTAATGTATTGGTTGAGGGGTAGTGAAGACCATGACTGAGGAAAAAAAATAGAAGTGGAGAGAGTTTGTGGGCATTGGAAACAGTTGAAGAACTTTGTTTCTGAGCAGAGTAGATGAATAGGGACATATGAAAAGCTGCTCAGGATGAGATTCTAGTGTGAACAGAAGGAGAGGGGTCTGAAGCAAAGAAGTGGTCTTTTCATAGGAAAAGCAGATGAATGTGTGTTTGAATTAGGTGGTGAGGTGAGGTGAGCTGAGTTGAGGTGAAGTGAGGAGAAGGAAGAAGAGGATCCATAATGATTTGTTGGACTCTATAGTAGTATGAAGGTGGCAACACTTGGACTCTCTAGTGAGAAGAATGTAATACAGGAAGAATAAAAAGTTTAAGAGAAGAAATATAAGAAATGCAATAATGGAAGCCCAGCAATATTAAGACTTAAAGAAAGAGAATCATCAGTTAATAGAAAGGTAAGGGCTGACACTGGATCGAGGGTAGGCTGAGAACAAAATACTACAGTGGAATTTTGGCTAAAAAGTCAACACTAGAAATTTTGTTTAGACCAGGTGTCATAGAATGCAAGAAGTGAAGAGAGGAGAAAAGGAGAAAGGAACCTGGAAATTAAAGAAAATATAGTGAGAACAAATCTTCACAACTAACATTAGAAATATATTCTGCAATTTTAAAAATAAAATAAAGCAGCAAGAATGGCATTTGGAGAGGCAAGGGAGTTCACTTGACAATTTTTTAAAATTTATTAAGCAAGAAGAAACTGAATAATTTTTTTATAGTGAAGGGGGAAAAAGTACAAGGTAGAGAGTAGAGACTATCATAAAATAGTGAAGAATAAGAGTAGATATGCTGGAAAATAAAATCATGTTCAAAAGCTTGATGTTTCTATGATTCTGAAAAATGTGATCATGCAGAGACACAGGAATGGAAATGTGAGGAGTCAAGGTAGAAAAGGCTGAGAGAAAACAAAACAAAGGTATCTATCTGACTGAAAAAAACATAGGGACTGTGATTGAAGAGAAAAGGAAAGGAAGGAGAAGCTCAAATCATACAGTGTTTGTAGATGTAGATTTTGCAAATCACCCAACTATCCCTGGGAAAGTCAGGGGAGCTTTCTTGGGAGAGCTCATTCCTAATAGTACTGTGTGTGCAATATACACAGCACAGAAACTAAGCAAAACACTGTGAACTATAAAATCTCTTAGGAACATGAAGAAAACAGCAGGCTAATAAAATCTATCAAGAGCTTGTGAAGGTAATCTGACTAATATTATCCTTTTTTGGATAAATGTGCTATTAAAATATGTATTAAAGTATAAAACACAGGCTGTTTCCAAGGCACTGTTCATATGGAAAAGCAAATCAGAGATCATGAGAATGGTTTTAGCATTATTGTTGATTCATGCCAAATTAGCTTTCTAATATGTGTGTAGAGTTATTATTATTAAAACAAATCATTTATCCTCTTGAGGACAGTTCTGCTTTAACTTCAAATTATATCCTTTCCCTACCACTGTTGTTCACCCTTCTTTTAATATGGTTTCTTTTGGCACAGTTCCCTGTTTGTTGAGCAATAGATTGATATGCTTGCAGGGAATGGAAGAAAGATGTGCTGCTATACAGTACTAGCATCCACCCTGTGGTATTTTGAACACACTGGAAATACCAGCTAATGATAAAAGGCTGTGATTAAATCTTTCAGGGCTGCAAGGGTGAGGAGAAAAAAGAGCAACCTTCCACTAAATCAGAGCAGAAAAAGGGAGGAATATGGTAAAAGATTCTGTACCTCTGTCTGTATGCATTGCATGTATAGGAGGTAACGTTTAAAATGTTAGTAGCATTTGGCCTAAGCATTTACCAACCAAAGATGCTTCTGAGACTTTCTGCAGCTGGTTACCATTTTAACAGGGAATATTTTATATTATAGCCTTGGGTTCCTCACACAAAGGGCACTCATTATGCAGCAGAGATAAATAAAGCAGCTCAGATAAGGAACATATCAAATTAATATCCTGTGCTACCTCAGAAATCTGATAGGAGATTAAATTTGTTTCCATGATGCAGATCATGGTTACAAAAAGCTTTTACCTCTTTTCTAAACAGAGTTAGGTCAGTGGTACATGAGAAAAGTTACAGCAAGGCAAGCTGTGGTATTATTTCAAAGCCATTTTCTTCCATGCTTATTATTTCAGTGAATGCTCTGGTGCAAAATATTGCAGCAGAGCAAAGGTAAGAGAGATTATCCAGCTTTACTGTAGGCTAGGGGTAAGACCTCTTGTACACAGGTAATTCCCACAGATTGGATGGATTTTATGATCTTCTCAGGAATATAGTTGCCCATACCATGAGATTTTTCTTCTGCTAAGTGTCAACATTTCATCTGCATGTTCTTTTTGTGTTGAAAATAAGAAAGAATCAAAAAAGGGAATAAAATTATAAGACTATTTAGATTTAAATAGTTGTGAATGCTCATTTAAGCAATAAAACGATAGAAGAGGGGTTCATTAGGATCTCAGACTACATGGCTCTTCTGTTATCAAAGACACTCCTAATTAGCAAAATGTTTCTTCTGAAGTGGCCTGTTGGGTTGCAGCAGTGGATTAATCCACAGAGCCTTTCTGAACTCATTCTGTGCTGTGTTTGCTTGTTTGATCTGGGTCTTGATGGCACAAAGATCCAGGGGGGTACATGCTCCATCTGGGACTCGCCACTCTGGTCCTCCAATAAGATACATAGTGTGGACATGAACCACAATCTGTCTGTAATTTGAGAATCTTTCTGCAAACTTATTGTAAACAGGGTTTGTCTAAGAATTCCTACAGTGCAGATTTAATAACTCCAAGTTCCCGGGAAGAAGGTCTGTTTTGGGACATAATGCAGCATAATGAGAAGAGTGATTTAGAGCAATATAAAGCTTTCCAAGCTAGATCGGACTTGTGGCCGTGGTCACTCTGTCCCTGCTCTCCATGGCCCTACATCCAGCACAAGTCCCAAGTGGGCAGCAAGTCATCCACACACTTATGAAATTCTCTTATCTTCATTCTTAATAGTTGAAAGTTGGCTTAAATTCCTGAACATGAGGTTTACATTCCTTCCCGTCATCTATTTTTAGCATTTACTATTATAACTCTGTATTCTCAGTATCCATAGAAATGTCCAGTTCCCCACTGACTTTTGCTGAAGTCCTAGCCTTAGTATTATCTATTGTCAGTGATTTATGAAGTTTAATTGCACATTGTCTGTTTTACTTCCTTTTATACATTTTCAAATTTAATCAAGTGTGCTAATCTGCCGCTATATTATTTTAGGGTGGCTTATCCTTTATGAAATTCTTCACTGTCCCTCTGGATTTGAATAAAACCTAAATAAATTCATCCTATCTTGCTGCTTGACTCCATTTTTGTGGATAATTAATAGATACATTAAATTATCTCTGCATGTCTGATGCAGCTTTAATACTTTCTGCTACTACTGTTTTATTATTATGCCTCTCCTTTATGACTCTTAGCTAGTTTTGGGAATGTAACAATACTGTGCATCCTTTACCCTGTTTGTAACTGAATTGAATCCAATGAATTCCTATAAGCAAAAGTGAACACATTTCCTTGAAAAACATAGATTTGTCTCAGAGATGGCCTTTCATCATAACAGGGTAAATTAAATGGTAACTTATCCTTGTTTTGGACTATGAGTGTAGAACCACTGATGTATGTCTCATAAACACACACATATATAACAGTCCTGGTGTTGTGCACCCATATGCCTGCCTAGCTGTTGGAAAATTCTATAGAGCTATTACAGGTATTTTTCCACAGTCCTTGAGGGAAGAGATGTTTCTGTTTTAATTATTTTGAAAAGTGGCCCTGTGCCTCTATTTTGAGAAAACACATCCCAAAGCCTCAGTCTTATGCCTGAGGAAAGCACACTCCATCACCAAAATCTTTTAAACAAGAAAATTGTAAATATTTGTCTTCTAAAGTGTTGGAGTTTTTTTTTTTTTAGTTTTTTTTTTTTGTTATTATTTCCTCTGAGCTGTCATTTTGTATTTCTCCTTTGAGCAAGCATTCTATGAACCCCAGTCTCTGATGCACAGTTACAGATCCCACCTCTGCACCCATTAGCAGAGTGGAGGGCTGGTGTATGAATTTTGTGTGGTACACTTAAATGGAATAATAAATGCCCTCATGATTATAACTTAATAAGATATTAAATCTATGTGACATTATAAAAAGAATCAGAGTCGAGTTTCATTATTACTCTTTTAAAATTTTTTGAGGTTTTGTGTTCTTTTCAAAAAGAATGCTTCTCCAGTATATTCCCAGCATTTTAAAATAATTATCTTTTAAGATAATTCTCAAATAAATGGAAAATAACATGGTTTTGCTCTTTATTATTATACTTGTTTAAAATGTTACTAATTTTTTTAAAGCTTATAAAAAATGAAAGGAAAATCAGGGAAGAATTGAAAAAGTATCTTTGATCTAAAAAGCCATATTTTCTTTTTTGGTTTAGAATGCTCACACAAAACCTGTATTAATTTTAAATTACTAACTTGAGAGAGAAATGTAATAAAATGTTTTTCTAATGCTTTGTTATCCTTATGACTTCAACTCCAGCTCGAAAATGCAATTAATTCTGTAACTTACACTCTGTGGCGGATGTCATTCAAGCTGCGACAGCTTATTGGGTAGTTAAAAGGATAAAATCAAGTAGTCATTCTACTAATCCCTTTACAAGGAAACAGCTTTATGCATAAAAACTGGAACTTATGTGGTCATTAGCAGATGCTACATCAAGCAACCAAAAATACACACATTTAAATTCTTAAGCACAATCTATGAACACTACACAGATGGTTTCCAAGAAACTGTACCTAAATTGATTACGATAAAAATGATCTGCTGCAATTGTTTCTGTCAAAAGGGAGAACAGAATTTGTCCCAATGTGTCGCTCTGCCCACTCATGCAGAGAACCCAGCTGCTGAGACAGATGTTGCTCTAAGCACTTTATTTTAGGGTCATTAAAATGGTTACAGGGGTTAGTCATTCATTGTTTTATAAATTGTGCTTACTAGCTGGCTCCGTAGATGCTGGAAAACTTCTTTGTAGATGATCAAAAAAGTTACATGTCATATCACATTTACCGTATGCTGGCAGTAAAGATGGGTGAAGCACTTGTGCAGGACATGAAGAGAGGAAAACAATTACTTTTTCTGTTTTATTTAGAAGAGCATTTGTTCAGATCTGACATGGCACTAGTGTAATCATCTAAAATGCAAAACCTTCCTCAAAGGCCTTCTAGCTTTCATTTTGGTTCCTTCCAATCATTAAAGAGCAAGAGTTTTCAATACGACACACTCCTGTACAATCTTCCTTCTGTGGCATTATGAGCAAGAAGTGTCAGACAAGCAAAGGTTTAAGATCAGTTGATTAGATCAGTGCAGAGTGGGTCCGTCTACCTCCCCGCTGTCTTTGCAAATGCTGCTCTTTGGCAGTTTGAGCATACTCAGGCTTTACTTAGAAATATTTGGCTAAATCTCTTCTCTGTTGGCAGGTTCTGTGGTTTTCCATGGCTCATCTAATTCAGGATTGACTTAGCCATGTGCATGTGATGTATTGGTGCAGCAGCTAATGTGTCAATGAGAAACAGAACAGTAAAAAGATGAAGCTCAGCGAAAAACAGCAAGGTTGGCAGATCCAACTCCTTTTCAGATCATACTGTAGCCTTTTATAGGCTCCACTACAAAATGTAGCCAACTTCTGCTCTTTTATTTCATCTTTGTCCCTGTGTACTTGTTATTATGTCGATGGTTCAATTCATCTTCCCTAATTGGTTACTGAACTCTGGCAGCCAAATGCTAAATTCTAGGTGGTGTTCATGGACACTCTAAATTCTACTTTACCACCTTTCCTTTGCATATTTAGGATAAAGTGATTCATCTAGAAAAAAATAGTGAAACATTTTAGTGTCATTTTACCTGGGTCCTTAAAATATGGCTGCTTTAGCAGTGGGTTGATTTCCTGCACTTCTGCAAGACATTAGTTTCTCTTCCCTGGCTTTATTTAGATAATTATGGCCTCCTCAAATGTATATCCTCACAAATAAATAACCTAGCATGTCTCTCACTTTGAAAATGCACTAAAGTTACAATTTTTAAATTGAAATAAAGATATTCTCAGAAAATTCAAGAGCTGGAGGAGCAAAGTTACCCTCTGCCCCCAAATCTATCAATTTCTGAGGTCACATCCCCCCCTCCCCACTAGGTTAGGAGCCAGACAGAAAATGTTCTCAGTAAACACAATCCCTGAAAATGCATGAGACTTTCAGAAGCACACACATTTCATGCATTTCAACATTCGATTCAAACAAAGTTACTGATACAAAAAGTAATTCAGTCAAGAGAGCCACATTTTTACCTCACTGTATGTTAAAATATATAAATTCTCTCAGTTTCACATAAATTTGAATTTAATTTTATCCAATCTGTAGTTTTATCTTGCAAAAAAAACCCCTTAGACAGGAAATCTCTTTTTTCCCAGGATTTGATGACATTTTTCACCCTTTAATCAACTTTATCTCTGTCTGAAGCAAAGAGGTGTCTTTTATAAATAATACCAGTTTATTATAGTTTCATGATGGGAAATTTCTTATTGCCTAATAAGATGTTAAGATTTGTTGTAACTATTAGCTGATTTGCCTACAAAATAAATGTAATTAAGATGAGGCCTGTATTAGAAGCTTGGGGTCTCACAGAGATCACTGATCTTCACAAAGAATCACTTTGCCCCCCTGCTTTTGTCTCACAGTGTTGTGAGGTCTTCAGGATGACAACTGTCACTTACTCTGCTTATGAGAAATATTGGCTGTAAAGATTCTTCCCTTTTCAGGAAGAGCTTCTAAAAGGTAATGTAACATTAAATAATAAAGGACTCTGTCATCGTCTGACATTTTGTGATTTGAGGTGAGATTTAGCAGACAAATGCAAGGCCAGAATTGAGGCAGAGATGCACTTGCAGGACAAATGTCCTTTTTTGTGTTCGTGGTTCATATGTGCTCACAGAAGAACAAAAAGAGAAACATCCTGAGGAAAAGCATGCTTGAGTTCTTAAGAGAGTTTTTGATATTCTGCACACCAGGCATGACAACATAAGGCTGCTCACAGCCTGGGTGTCACTCCAAATTCCATTATACTTACATTAGATGCTGTTTGTTCCTCCTGCAAATGCACTGACAGATTTTTGCAGCCCTGTGCATGGGGTTTTTTTTAGTGTATGAAAGGTTTGTAGTTATTTTAGCCGTCGAGCTGCTAAAAAATTATTAAAATCAAAGTTCGCTCTTATCTACTCTGAACAAAGCCAAACAAAATGTTCCTCTTTTAGAAACAAATGAATGGGAATTGGCTGGTACACCACTTGCACTGAGATGGCTGGGGCTGCAAAAAGGGTCTGATGGCTTGATATATGTTATAGAAATGAAAGCATTTTTGTTTGAAAAGCCATCATGATACCTAGCTCGAATTCCCTTTTTTTTCTTGCATTTTCTTTTTGTTATGTAGCATCAGAGCAACAGCTGAGATGGAAAAGAAAACATTATTTGTACTATTGTGGAGGAGCACTTATCTTGAAAAGCATAGATTTTATACAGATCAGGAAAAAACACAGCACATGCAATTGGAAGGAAAAAAAGGATAAAACCTAATGATAGAAAGTAATTCTGCTGGCACATTACAGCTTTTCTCAAGGTAACATTGTCTAGTGTTAAGATGAACATTTTTTGCTGGTTTAGAGCATTACTGAATATAACACGAAGAATATTTCTACTTGGCCACACTGAGTCCTTCTAGTCCAGACTGCAGTCTTCAAAAGTGCATGCTTAAGGTGAAGTGTAAGAATAAGAACAACTTTACCCTTTCTTTGAACATTCACTTGGTCTTCAACAATTTGTGGCTCTTGGACTTCCTCTGGTCCACACATCCTGCCTCCTGTGGCATCCAGAAGCCAGGAGCACTCTGCAGCATCAAGGGGGAGAACTTGGACCCATTAACATCCCTGTCACAGCTGCCTTAGTTTGAACAGAACAGGTTTTACCCAGATGCACACACTTGTGTCTGCCATTCTCCTTCACCTTCCTCTACCTTCTACAGAAACCACTTACAGTGGCAAAAGCCAAGGCACAGTGGGGGGATTTGAATCTTGAAACTGCAGTTTGGGCACTGACTCATAGACTTGTTCCTTGAGGCTTCTCCACAGCCTCACATTCACCTTCAGTGCATGTGCTCCTGCTCTTTTGCACTGTTCCCCTACGCCTTCTCCAACATTTTGGGTCTTTATGGCTGACCCAAGGGATTTCCTCTCTGCTTCCTACTAAAGATCTTAACTCTCCTTTTTCTATCCCCCAATTTACTGTGCTGAGAAACCCTGCTTATACTACTGTGATCCTCAAGAAAACAGCACTGTGTGAAGATATGGGATGTACCACTTTGACAATACTACTTAAGCCTTCCTTCACCTGATTCAGGTCTGTCACCACTGTTCATCATTTCACTTGACTGATGCCAAGCAGCTGTGCTTTTGACCAGCTGTGGGGGTACAGTCATTTCAGTAGGTCTTTCAACTCTTAGGAGAGTTTGAAGAAGCCTAGATGTGCTAATGTGTTCAGTGAACTTTCTGAAGAGAGCAGCATTTCAGAAAAAAGGGGAATAGTTTGGGAAAAAAAAAATCAAAGTTGAGTGATCAGTGGGACATAATATATCAAGGTGATTTTCCACAAAACAAAAGGCAGGGTCTTCCTCTGAATATCACCATGGTAAGTGATCTCAAATTTACCATGTAGAAATAAAGGCTATAATAATTAGGCCATGTTTATTGATATCAGAAGTTCTCAGACAAAAATAAGAAATCTAGAAGACATTTAGATGATCTTCAGGAGATCCCATACATACATATCTTTATCTTTAGTTTGGAGCAACACCAGCAAGGAGCTACATGAAGTGTCAACCTATCACCAAACCACGGAATATTGTATTTTTATGCAAGAGAATTGATTTAAGTCAGGTGATAGTCAGAATGTGAGAAGTAAACATTTTTTACTCTAGCTTTTGTACCACAAATACCTTCAGCATTGTGCATTTTCTCACTTAAAAACCCACAGAATTTACAGCTCAAATATCTGTTTAAACTTAATTCATAGAATAATAGAAAAGTGAGAGCATTAATACATTTGGGCTACTCATTCACCATTGATTGGAGAATCTGAAAGCACCTGTGGCTGCGTAGGTGTGTTTTTCTACTCTTGTTGATTATCTTCTAAAGTTTCTGATAGAAACCACATCCTCTTACCCAGTATTGGGTGGTGTTTATTAAAGATGCTGAGAGCATAAAAAGAGCAGCTCTCCCCCCCAAAATTATCTGGTACAGACATTCATGTCTATAACTTTCCCTGTAACTGAACTGTAAACATGACCTTTGCAAACCAACAGTACTTTTCCAACTGAAAAGGTGTGTCAGCTGCATGACAGTGTGGTATATGATTTTGCAGAGCTTTGCACTTTCACCTGTGGGAAAAGCAAATTCAAAACACGATTATCTTGATTTAGTAATAGACAGACCTTTTTTCGCCAGTGCAGATAACTCTCCACAGAGCTAAGTATGTGACAACCAGATCCTGTTACTTTTAAATTACAGTTTTAATATCCTGGCATGGAAGGAGTGCTCATCTTCAACACCAGATTAAAACACCAACAAAATTAATAGTTAAATTCCCATTAATTCTGTCATTGTTTTCATTGTCTGTTTTAGTGGGATGTCATGTAAGTGCTATTAATGTTGAAGACGGAAATTTGAGGTGAGGGAAGGAGTAAAATCAGACAATGCATCCTCTTTTCCCATTCCAAGAAAATTGGACTTGTTAACCCAAGGATACCTTTTTTCTCATTGTTATCAGTAGAACCAATACTAAAGCTTCATAAATGCAGCAGACTGTGAAGACACACTTTATAAGCAACCTTAAGCAGTTAAATGTCCAGGAAAAGAACAGCATGCTCAGTTCATTGTAACCCACCAGGATTTACATCACGAGCACAGAATATTTCTGTTTAGTTGTGAATCTACTGGAATGTTTCTTTTTTTAACTAAACATATGAAACTCTTATAAAAAGAGTATGGGAAAAGTGTTTTGTCAAGACCTAATCACTCGTGGATACTTTTAGGAAGTCAATTGCCTTTTCAGCAAGTTGATCTTGCATAGGTGACATATGTATGAAAAGATAGTTATTGTTCTCTGTTGAGGTTGCCAGCTGCCTCCACCTGTCTTCTGACCCTATGCAAGAGTGAGCTGTGCCATAAAATGACAAACAAGACACATAAACCACAAGGAAGCATCCACCAACCTGTCCACAAACTTTCCAGTTTGCATGGCTCGGCATGAGACCCTCTGGCCCTGATAGGACATGCACATTCAGTCTACAACCCTGAGGTTGTGGAATATTCATATCCTAGCAAGTTTGTTAAAATGTAAGTTATAAAAAAACTGAAATGCCTCTTCCCCTTTCTCCGCCCACAGTTCTTGAGTCTTATTTTGCTAGCATTATTTCTTACTGTAATCACATCTAAATCTTGAGGCTGAGACCCAGCTTCACAAAAAACTTTGGAGTTAAAGTCTGAGTAAATGCCAAGTAGCCTTTATATTGCTGAATGTCTCTGCAACTTGATTTCTATAGAACAGTTCCACAATTTTGCTGCTTCTATGCAGAAGGATGTTACTTTATGGCAAGCCAGTGTTAGCTATTCCCCTCCACCATCCCACCTGGGTGCTCTTCATGTACAGTAAAAGCAAATACTTTTGTTACACTTTGAAAGTGAAGCTATATATCTTGAGTTTATGGGGATGTAGTCATGCAGAGAGATAGCATAGCATAGTAAATGCACTGTCAAATCTTACCTTAATATATTTTTCAGATGTTGTGCTTGGTTTGTTTTCCTCTGAAAATAATCTTTCAAAGACTTTTTGGCTATATTGGTCCCTAAGATTTGAACTCATTACATCCAACTTTAATATCTCAAGTGAAGCAGCTAAGGTAGGAGACTGATGGGCCCTTGGTGAAGGGTGAAGAGGTACTGTCCTGGTTTAGAGCAAATTTGGGAGGAAACCTCTGAATGGGGTCCCTCCAGGGAAAGGGAAAAATAAAAAAAAAACCAATCCAAGCAATCCCTCCCCCAGTCGGTTCGGGAAAAAAAAAATTTCCTTGGAGAGAAGTGGAAAAAGAAACAGAACTGTTTATTCAACAGGCAACACACCTCCCAGCACAAAATTGAACAATACCAAACAGAAAAAAACCTCTTGCCACTCTGAAGAGATGACAGGATCAGAAGAGTTCTTCCCGTGGGCTGCCCGGCTCACTCAGGCTGTTCTCAGTCCCTCCGGTGCTGGGAAATGCCTCGGCCCAGGCCAGGCCTGGTGGGCCACAGGTGTGAGCTCCTGGTGCTCTTTCTAAGTTTTCAGTCCAGAGCAGGTTCAAAACAGTTCCAGGAAAAAGGAAAAGGAGGAAAAAAGCAATCCAGGGAGTTTCTCTGCCTCAGCTAGCCAGAAGAAGCCACCCAGAGCAAAAAAAAAAGAGCTCTCCCTTGCTGTCCACCGCAGACAACACAGTGCCAGCAGGAATGCGGGGGAGCTGGTGCAGTCTCTGATAACAAACCCTGCACTTCTTCTTTCCCCTGCTTCACTCCTGGAACCAGTCTTAAAGTTGCAGAATTTAATATTCAACACCAACAGAACAGACGATTTGGGGATACAGGCATCATACAGTCACCCCAAGACAGGTACTTTGAGACAACTAATTATTTTGGGTAGACTGAAGTATAAGCTGAGGTACCCATCCACAGTTTCTGGAGAGGAGATGTTACTCTCTTTCTGTCATCCCAGAAGAACAATTTCACTCTTTTTCTCTCATTATTTCTAACAAGACACCAGAGAAAGTTATTGTTAGGCCAGCTTCTGGATATGTAATCTGCCTAATTCTATGAAGATGGTGAAATATTCAAAAAGTAGCCCTAAAAATTTTGTAACAGGTGTTCCTAATAAGTTAAAAATTAATCAAATAAAGCATCAAATAAATTTGTTGGAAGATAAGCAGTCTAGTGTTGGTCCAGCAGCGGAAATTTAGGGTAATAATAATTAGAAAGATTTCAGATGATGCCAAGATAATAAGGTTACTTTGATCAAGTGCAAAAACATGGTGGTACAAAGAAGCCTAACCCAGTACATTATGTGAAATGATGAAGGGGGAAAAAGGGATGCATACTAATATGTACCAACTAAAAAAATCCAGATGGAACAAAGAACTGGAGCTGCAGGTCAGCTTTGGTTATAAGGAGAATACTCTGCTTTGCTCCTACAGGGCTACAACTCTGTTTCTCTGAGATGCTATGCTGTCATTCATGCCCGAGTTAAACAGGTCTATAGTTTGATCTGATGAGAGAATAAACCTGCCAGCTGCTTTTAAACTTCAACTCACTGAGGGTGAGAGTGCACTGTTGCACCCTATTGGAGGAAACTTGAAAGAAGCACCAAGTTTTTCCACAGCTCTGCATCTTCTCTGCACAATGATTCTCCAGCTGTAGTGGGCACAAGGTTATAGATCAAGTTATTATTGCTTTCATGATATAGTTAACAAAGTCTAATGAAAGCTGGTTCATAATATTTGGTTAATAATGTTATCAGGTTGAAGTTTATTACAGAGAGGAGAGTGAGCAGGCTGATAAAGCATCTTTGGAATTAAGACTTATAGGTAGCTTGACAGAAGGGATATGATAATGCCACCTAAATCTTGCTCTGAACTTTTCAACCTGAGACCTTAAAGCACTTGTAAAACACATATCAAGGTCACATGTGGAGATTTTGTAACTGGCAAAGGCTGAAAAGCAACCGAGCAGTATCACTGATGTGATGAGACTACAGTGTTGAGACTCCAGATTAGGTTTGCTATGCTGATACTTCTGATAGCAGTGGGAGGTACCAGGAGCGAACTATGCCCTGAAAACCCCTTTGCTACGCACTTACGGGGCATAGACAAATACTTTTTCTTCAGCACTAAAGTACCAAATCTACCTCTCCCAACCCTTGGTCCTGTGATATGGTGGTCAGATTAGCAGCATTCTCTTTTTGAAGTATATTAAAAATTATGATACAGAGATTAGATGTAACAGGGGGTCACAGAAATGTTCTAGTATAAAAACAGTTGATACACTACTTAGATACTAAAAGAGATTTTCATCTGGTCTAAGTGGATAGAACTGTTTGAATCTTAAGTTCTAAAAAGTAAGTCAAACAAGGAGAACTAATCCATTTATGTACTCTCCCTGGTCTATGTTCCCTGATAACATCATTCAAAGGACAAGTGTTGTCATAACCCCCAAAAAATTATTCAAAATAATTTGATTAAAATAGATCATCTCTCACAGGATACATATGGGAAATGAAAACAGAGAGTATAGTGGAACTGATAAAGGGGCCTTATATCTGAGGCCTTATCAAGCAGAAACCATAAAAATGTAAGTGCTCCCTGGGCAAGAAGTGACCAAGAAACATGTGAAACTTTTACCAGGTGATGTGATGTGTAACTAATGGGAAATCGTTGCTTACCAAATTGTTATCTACCAAAATAGAACTCTATATAAGGCCCCTACAAGAAAAACCCTATAAAAATCCCTGTATACTCAATAAATTTGGCTTCTGATCACAACTCAGTCATCCTCCTCCCTCCATTGCCAATAATATGGTTTGAACTTTGTGTAGAAATACTTGTGAAACAGGTAAGTACATTCTGGACTAGAAGTCTGAATATCCTTTTTCCTCTAGAGGTGATGGTTTTTTGCAATGTAAACTTTTCTATTTGAATTTTAATCAGTGAGACAGATGGCAAGATGAGCTAAATGAATTGTGTCCCACCAAAGAATCCAAAGAATTTGCTCCTTTTTATAGGAATTTACTTAGTTTTATAGGAATTGTGTGCACTTTTTTCCATTTTTACCTTTTAATTAACATCATGTGTGTTTCTATCCCGGTAGCAGTCTGTGGCCCTTCTATTAGCCTGTCCTGTCCTCATGGAACCTATCTTAAATAACCTCTGTGGGAACATGATTGAGATTCAGTGCAAATTATAAAAGGCCTGCCATGATATGATTTTCCCATGATATTAAAGGAGTCAGGCCTGCAACACTTCCCACAGATGGAAAGTTTGCTAGAAGAGCACAACGTGGAAGGTCTTCAGTATTCATACTGCAACTTTACTATGATGACATTGAAGGATTGTAAGGCAGCTTAAATAATCATCTCTCTATTGGCTTTTCTTCAGGAACTTTTAAAAGGGTAAATATTGATGATTTGGATTTTCTGTTTTAAATCATAGTAGCATTTGGAGATTATTCCGCTGCCATTGAAGTCAATGGTGAATCTTGGACAGAGCCTGCTTGCTTCACATCAGCTATCAAACAGCTGCTGGATGATAATAGCTGTCAGAAAACAACAACCTGAGCTGAATGTGAACCAGCAAAATTTTATGCAGTATGTTTCCAATGCCACAAGTTGTTTTTTTACCATGTCAAATTGTGGATTTTAGTGTATAACTCCAGAAAACTGTCCTTTCTGCATCCATTTTCCTGGGCAACAAATTTACATGCTTATTGCTGCCATCCTAATATTAGCAAGGGGACTAATGACTAGTAATTGATTCCCTCTACTTGAGAATAGATATGGCTGTTGGCTGAACCCTTGGCATCTTGTACTAAAGCATCAGAGAGGAGAACAAACCACTCTATAAAATTACAGAATGAGAAATTTTTCAACCAAAATATCATGTCTAGTTTCAGTTTTTCTCTCTGTTTGTACTACCAAGGTGTTAACAGGAGTGGGAAGACTATTAGAACAGTTGTTTTCTTCTGAGTTGCTATATCAAGGCTATTATGTCTAACTGGATAATACAGTTTCTGTATATAGATAAGCAAAAATAATCCTATTAAATTGTCCCTATAAATTAAAAAAATAAATAGTTATATTAGAACCCTGGAGTAATATTGAATAGGTAAGTGTCCTAATCCAGTTAAAGATACTGAAATCACATGAATCAAAATGGTAATTAGAGGAGGTCTTGTCAACCTGATAAAGTATTTAATGTCTAACTTTTGGTAGTGTTTTCTATAGTGACTGTCCCCTACAATGGACAGAATAAGGAGTTTTTGAGAAAACAGTGGTGGATAGCATTTATGCTTTGATCCTAGCAAACTGACTGCACTGAGTTCAGTGCCCTCAAGTATTTATTAATCAAATATTTTATGTCCTACATTTACAGGGAAATTTAGCCATCAGATAATAAAACATCTAAAACAAAATGGAGACTTGCAGTAACAAGTAGAATGTCAATATATTCACAATCAAGCTGTCTTCCCAGCAAGATTCTCAATGGGAAAAGCATTTATAAAAGGGGTGCCATAGGCAAAATTCTCATTAATGAGGTTAATTCAGTTCATGTGCTGAAATTTAAATTGTGGAATATTCAGATTAATTCAAACAAACAGTAATACAGAAAGCAAAATGCAATATAAATACAAGTGAGTCAATATTAGTTTCATTTTGATGGAACAAATATCACAAATATTGGAAAATCAAACTGGCAATCCTTGTCTTGCAGCGATTTTTTTAAGCAATATGTTGAAAGACTGCATTGTCTCCACAAAAGTCTGTTATACTTTTTAAAGAAAAGCCTGCAATTTGCCACATCATTTTTGTTGTCTTTTTTAAAAATTTGCACATATTCAGTAATCGTCTGACATGTCTCAGCTAAAATTATAGCCATATTGTTGTCAAATTGAAAGAAATTAGACATGTTATAAATTAGAAATGTCTCTCGCACCAGTTCTCTTCCTAATGGGATTCAGCTGAAGTTTTCAGCGTAGATGAAAATGCCGTGTGATGCAGACAGCAAATATGGCTGAGCAGATCTTATTCTGCTTCTATCTTTTGTAAGGGTCCAACAGGCCTGATTTCAGGCTGAGTTTGTGGAAGGCTTTGCCATTTGGCATTTTGCAGTTTGTCCTGTGGAGCACTGGGGAATTAAATGTACCTCCCCTTTAGGCTAGATGGATTTTAGAGGATGACTGACATCTGGTGTTGAGGGAATGGACACTTGGTTTTCCATGGTCACAGTAAGCTGTTCCAGCTGGAAAGGTTGTTGGGTCGGATGGCAAGGAGCAGCAGATGAATTCCAAGGCAGACTGATCATTTTACAGCTGAGTGAGCAGTGTGTACTGTGCTGGACAGTTTGAGGTCTTTTTGAAGAATGCTAGGGAGGATTTAAATACTGCAAATTACAAACACCATAAAATATCCACAAAGTATGGACTTGAGAGAATATTGAGTGATCAGTAATTACTTATCCTATAGTCTATGATTCTCTAATTCCAAATATCACAGTATGAGGTCTTACTCTTAATCTGAGCTCTCAAGAGGATAACATGGTGAAGCATATTTACTGATTAGTTATCCTTGCTATTACCATTGGTATTATTCCCTTCACCACCAGGCCACATACATCACAGCATCGAGGTGAAATATCAGATGTCAATAACTAGTAATTAAGTATAGGTTATGGCCATATTGAATCTCACAAACAGCAGACTTGCTTTGTAGGGTTATGGGCACAGGACAGCAGGTGTTGTAGACATAAATATGTCCAAACTTCCCTTCCAGCAACTTATATCTACCAAAACACTCTGTTAACAGGGTTGCAACAAGAGTATTCTCTTTTGGTTTATTATTTGTGTGCATTTGTTTAACTCAACTCAGCCTTTGTCTTAAAGTGTGCATGTTATCATTTTAGGTATTTTCCCTGTTTCCCCTGGAAGAGGAGCGCATCATCTCTGAAGACTTCTCATCTGAAATGTCACTGTAGAAATGCATTTCTTCAACACCACAGTGCAGGTCAGACACCTCAGAATTAGCCACTCAAGTAACAGAAACCACCTAAAAGTTCAGAAAGGTGCTTTCATTATTGTCCTCATAACATGCAGATTAAAAAAGTAAGTGATACTACAGAAATCGAATAGTCCATTTCATTATATGTATACACACATTGCAAATGTGAAAATATATGCAGAATTGTATACAGACTTTTGAAAATGTGTGATGTAATAAGCAAATAGCTTAAATACCAGATAGAGAAAAACAGAATAGCAATTTAGAAACAATGACCAAAAACAATTGTTAAACCAATGATTTGCAGAACAGGGAAGAATCCAACTATGGATATTTGTTTTTAAATGAAGATGAAAGTGCAATTTAACTGTAATTTAAGACCAAAATTGGAAGGAGAGAATTACAAGAGAAAAGACTGAAATGTGTTTTTAAATGTCCAAAAAACATTTTAAAAGTAGGTTATTTTCAACACATTGTAGAATCAATACCTATAAGTGAGGAAGAGGCTGCTCTAAGACAGCCTCCGGGACTTTGTTCTTAAGGCAATGGAGATAAGGACAGGAGCCTTCAGAGGGCTGGTCATCCGTTCATAAGACAGGCTTACCAATAGGTGAAACTGTTCATTCTTCGGGGTGTCCATATCCATTTATTGATAGAAGGAGATTACATAGGTAGTCAGACTAAAAACTATTCTTTCTGTGAAATTTGGCTCAAGTCAAAGAATACAAACAGTCAATAATGAAACATAAACATCTAAAAGAAAATCCATGTTTTGGCCATGCCAGATCTTCCAGTCCAACTTTTGACTGAATATTTTAATGATATGTTTACAAGCAAGCTTTCATGTGCTCTTTGAGTCTTCCTCCTGTAATTTCTATATTCTAATTATTGTAATTATAGTCAGTATGCACACTAATGCAATCCTAAAAGTGCTTTTGATGTGCGTTTACTGCACAACATTTCTAAGATTTTATACTTCTCTGAGGCAAACAGTTGTGGGACTAACATCAATTTGCATTACTATGGACAATTGAATCAGAACCAAGCTCAATGTCAAATTCTTCTCCTTGTGTCTGAGAAATGACTACTGTTCTTGATGTGTCTAACACCTGCTACCTCCAGCTTGAGGGTAAAAGGATAAGTGAATGGACTTGATTTCAGTTCTCAGCCTGCAGTATATCGAAGCAAAAATTAATGCAGAAGCTGAGGGGGATGTCTGCTGTGACTTTCATTTCCTAAATTAAACTTAGTCAGCTAGCATTTTGGTAATGAGTGATTTAGGAGAGCACACAGGAAGGATAAGCAGCAATAATATGATGAACTGCAGTTTTATATTATCCATCTAAAGAGTGAGATTGACAAAACTTCAATCTTTCAGATACAAAATTCTGAACATGTGGAATCACGTCCATCCTCCTATAAATATTTTGTCTTGTTACAGAAAGAATCTCAGTTTGAATTCATTCTGGGGACAGGAAAACCTCTTGGTGCCTGCATAATCTGTACCTCTTGCTCTTTATTCTCACAGAATCATGATGATTCAGTTGGAAAGGATTTTTGCTGTTCAAAACAGAGCAAGCTAGGAGACCAGGCCAGGTGGTACAAGGCTTTACCTACTCAGGTCTTTAGAACTTTCAAAACTTTCCAGATAACCTGATTGGCTGCTTGACTCTCATAGAAGTGAAAAATTTTTCTTATATCCATACTGAATCTCTTTTATTTCAATTTGGGCTTGCTGTTTTTAATCTTCCACCATACAACACAGGACATCTTGATAACCTCCCAGCAGGTACAGGGTGGTGCTGCTAGGCACTTCGAGGCTGTGTCTTTACAAGAGTCCGAAATGCACAAACTCAGTGCCCTCAGCCTCACTCACAAGGTCAATGATCCGGCCCAGATTGTCTGTGTTCACTGAACTCACTCCAGTTTTACAATGTTTTCCTTGTATTCAGGGCCCTAAACTGTATGTAGTGTCTAGATGTGGTGTAGCAAGGACTGATCAGAGCAGGATAAACCTTTGCTCCAAGCTGTGTTTCTGCTCACAGAGGCCAGGATGCTATTGGAGGTCCTTGCTGCTGGGGTACACCACTTTCAATGTTCACCTTGTGCCCACCAGCATGCCCAGGTCCTGTAAACACAGGCATTCCAAGGCCTTGATTTCATCAAGAGTTTAATTGCCCTACCCAGCTTCCTTTGGGACCCCAGCCACTCTTCCTGCCCAAGACCTGATTTCAGCCCAGTCAGGCTCTGTCAGTGCCAGCAGTGAGAGCACAGTAGTGCCAGGCTCCAGCCCTTCCTCTGCCCTTTGCTGCCTGGCTGGAGCCCCCAGCTGTGCCCTGGGCCCCCTTCATCACTTGCTCTGTCAGTCTGTCAGTGGACTCTGTTACCAGCTCCATGGGACTGTTCCTCATGGGATAGGGCACGGCCAGTGTTGGACCTCCCTCAGCTCCAGCTCCCTGGCCCTGGCGTGCTGCTGGACCACACTGCTCCTTGACAAGATACATTCCTGCCAGGCAGCCCTGGCTTGTATTCCTGCCAAGGTTTCTTCCTTCCCAGATCCAGGACTGTGCGTTTGTCCTCGCTGAATTTCACAAGGCTCCTGGTGGCCCACTCCTCCAGCCTGGCTAGATCCCTCTGAATGGCAGCCTTGCCGTTTTCCTTCATAATATATGCATGCAAACTATACACATATATACATAAATGCATCACTGCCCTACATTTTAGAGAAACCAAATGGTTTAAAGGATCTGTCACCCTTCATGACTATATACGCTTCTAAAAGAAGTACAGTGATAATGAAATTCTGTACAATAACTGTGCTGTGTACTGTGTTTGACATGTAAAAAATAACTCTCCTAATTCTCAAGTGAATAATGCCCTCCCCGTTCTCAGCTCTGCAAAGGAGAACAAAAACTACTACGTTATTTTGGCTCATGTTTTTTAAAAGCAGAATAAATAATGAAGCAATTGCAATATTTACTGACATTTGTAGATGTCTTGTAGGTATATTAAATTGTTGTGGCTAAATTTAATTTCAGCATTTGATTAAGAACCCAGTGAATTTTTACTTTATGGCAATGAATTTGCTACACCATTTTGGCAGCATGCTCTTCTACTTGGAAAATGAGATGTGACTCCTATGGCAAGAGATGTTTCCCAATGCTATCAGACAAGTCCTATTTTAGAGTTTCTGGATAAAACGGGAGCATTATTTTTAGGAAAATCACATTCTGGGTTATTTAACTTTATGTATTCTTTTTATTTATCTAGAAAGACCAGATCCAAGACAAAGAGTTGACTTCACTTTCCTAAAGATTTGTTTATCACTTCCTTGTAAGACGAAGACTTTTTTATATTCTTAGTAAATATCTTAAATGTCAACATTGTATTTGCTTTTTTTCAGTGGATTGTAAATGAAACTTTTTAAAATGGTCATAAGAACTGGTGAACTTCTCACAAAAGAAATATTACAGAACCACAGAATATGCTCAGTTGGAAAGCACCCACAAGGAACAATTATGATTAGATCATATCCTGATGATGTTAAAGATTCAGGATTAATGCCTTATTTCAAAGAAAAAAACAAACCAACAAACCAAACAAAAAAAAAAAAAAAAAACCCAACCAAAAAAACACAAAAAACAAAAACAAAACAAAAAACCCAAAAAACATCAAAAAAGGGTTTAAAATGGTCCAAAAGGCTTTTTTCTCTTTTTTTTGCCCATTATACAGGATACCTAAGCTATTAATTAGGGAAGCTCAGTTAAGTTCCTGAAATAAGTCATGGTGAATTGGATGTTTCTTATCCACAGAATACTTAATCAAATGATATCAAACAGTCGCAGAAGATGAGATAAAATATATTTAAGTTTAGAAAAAAATACTTTCCTGCTATGAGACCTAAGTCCAGATCCGTTTTTTGAATCAATTAGATGTGAACTCTGCATTCCAGATGAGTGTCCTGTATGGTTTCTGTTCTTTATCTCTCCAAAAATAGGTTCTGACCCTGAGGTATGTTAATAATAACATAAAATATTAAGTTACTACAATGTTTTTCTTCAGGTGAAAACACATTGTCCAGTTAGCAAACACATAGATTTTTTTCTGCTAATTAGCTACTAACCAGCTACTGTTGAGAGGGACACCATGTGAGCAACATGGAAAGGATAGGTCTCTGGCCAAAAAAGAACAAAAGCACTAAAAAGGCAATTTTATCCCTCTTTTTACAGAGATAAAAGAGAGGGATGGAACGTGCAAGCAGCCTGTGGTTGAAGCTGGCGTTCAGTTCAGTTATTCTGTATCCCCACTCTCTGCAGCAACTCCAAGGCTGTTCCTAATATTAACACTTGTTTAATTCTCTTGCAACTAGCTTACACAGAGCTTGTCAACCAGATAAAGATTAGAGATTAGAGAAATGTATGCCAGTCACACTAAAAACAGAATACTATGTCCACTCAGCAAAATAAGTGTAGGTGTATGTTTGTGGACATAAAATGACACAAGATGTAAAAGTAGTCCGAGGAGTTATAACAGTTTTAAATCCACTACTCAGTTTTAATTTTAGCAATTCCTCTCTTTGTGAAACAAGGCCTGTAAGCTTGATTTTACATTAGCATCTGATCCTGCTCTGGTGTAAATATCTTAAGAAATAAAGGGAAAGGAAAAATGAAAATACAGAGGCACAATGAAAACTCACAAAGTACTTAGAAGAGAATATCACCAACATTCTGTACAAGAAATGTAGCATTTTGAGTGGCTTCTCATTCCTTTTCAGTAGGTTTGTGAAAATTATCTAAGGTTTATGCATGCTGCTTCTATATCTTCTGTAACAGTTTGAGAGACTTTATGATGCTGTAATTTAAAAGAAAGTGTCTCTCTTACAAACATTTTCCCCATTTCCCAACTGTCTTGTTATTTCTAGGGAACACTCAGCAGTACATGCAACTGCATATAAATTCCTGTTCTTGCAATGGATAAGACCTGTTAAACTGAAAGCAACATTCAAGTTTGAGGGATACAAAGAAGCAAAATGTTGTTTGTTTGGTTTGGGTTTTTTTCTGTTATTCTTTTCTTACAAGCAGCTCTTAAAAAATTTGGCAATTCTGTAGTAGTCCAAAGCTCTTCAGTAAGCATAAGCCTAGTGTGTGGTATTTGCACAGAATAGGGCAGGCATTTTCCAGTAAAGTAGGGTTTCATGTTGGGTGGACATGCAGTAATGTCAATAAGCTTCCAACTGGCTTGTCTCAGAAACCTGACTGGTCTATTTCCAGTTTACTTTTGCCTGCAGATGACCAAGACTTTGTGGGGACTGTCCTGGGTGAAAACACTTTGTAAAGTCCCATCTTGGTAGCCCCAGGCGTCCTTGGCATTGGGACAGTTGGTCCCAGGCTTGCTGGACCTAAAGCTCCCCATTGTCAGAGTGTGACACAGACTGTACAGGAGGCTGTATCTGCCAGATTAACCTGATTTACATGAGGTACCTAAATTAGAAACTGTCAGTATGGGAGATAGGGACCTGCAGACTGCAGCTGAAATTGTTGCTGGATTAGATCTCCAGATTTCAATTTAATGTAAAAAAATGTGTATAATCCATGTACATATACATATTATCATCTACAATAAGATTTCTTATGCTCCAAGTTTTGTATTTTACTTGCTGAAAAGAAATACGTCCTCCCTCCCAAATTTCCAGTTAAACACTTCTAAATGACAACCTCTTTCTTTCCTGTTTCATGACTTAAGCAGGTAAATTTTGAGGTTCTATTAAAGCATTTAGTTTCATTTAAAAGAAGAATGGGATAGAACTTTGCTATCTCCAAATAGAGACAGAAGGGACAGGTAGTTATTTTCACTGTTTAAGGCAACACTATGTTAAAATGCAAGTTTGTAAGAGGAAAGTAAGGACAGCTTTCACTGTTATTTTCATATTGTTCCTTCTACTGGCTTTTTTTTTGGGATATTCAAGAAACCATCTCTCTATTACCCTTAACAGCTGGAAGAACTTTAAAATGGCACAATTTTCTGATTGATTTTTCCCTGTTGTTGATGCCTTGGATGTTTGATTCAGATAATTAAACCAACCTACAAAAGCACAGTACAGACCATAGATATTGATTTTAATCTGTGGTTTGCAGTTGTCCAGAATTAAGAATTATTATTTTGGTCTTGTCTATAACTATAATATACTTAGTTAGCCAGGGAAGTCTAGAAATTTGACTATAAGTCTTGAGAGTACAAAATGTGTTCTGTTATTTCCAGAACTTTGAGCTACAGTGAGACCACAAATACTGCACAACTTACCACACCTCTGAATCTTAATCCTTCTGTTCCTCAACATAATTGAAGGACCTTAGAAACAGAGTCATGACAATAAAAGCTCAGTTGCTTAAACAGCATTTTCTAGTCTTTGAAAACTTTTCTAGTCATGCATTATGTGGGAAAAAAAAGAAAGGTGTTTGTTTTCAGCTGATGTTCAATTCAAATATTACAACAGTTTTCTTCCTCCAAGTTTAACCAGTGTGTATAAGTCTCAGTCAATGTCTGAATCTGCACTCCCAGGGCCAGACTCCCTGGTAGAGTTTTTCTTCTTTGTGGCACTTCAACAATGAAAAGCATTTGGAAACCTGGTTAAATTTGCAGTCCAGTTCAGATTCATAATTTTTCTGCAGAGACAGCATGGCTCAAGATATCTGGACAGTTACAGTGTGCATGACCTGTCTATTCTCTGCTCCTCTTGTGCATTGATGATTCAGACCCTGCTTAGGCTTTGGAGAAGTATGAGTTTTAAGTAAATGATGATTCCAAATGAAAAAAGACTTAAAGCCCTTCTTTTGAGAGCTTGGCCAAAGCATGCCTAAGAGGCCAACCTATAATTTAAAAAATAAGGAAAACTCTGGAATGGGTCAGCAGGGCCCCTTTATAGTTTAAATATTATGCTGGTTTGGATTTTGGCGTTCTTTAGGATTTCATACATCACTCAGTGCCAACTGATAGCCTGCGAGTTGAATCAGTATGCAGCTGACTTGTGGTCCCATCCTTTTTCCACTGGATTGTTGTAGAACTTATGGTTCTCATTTGAGTTTGTTTTTATACTTTTGCCAGTTGTTGAATATTTCCCCATCCCCTTTGTCAATAGGATTTAATATATTTTATGTTTGGAGTTTTTAAAATGAATATCTCTTTTGTTTAGCAATTTTCCAACACTGTAGGCATATTATCTTACTCCTTCTAATGTTTTTGAAATAGGGTGGTACTTTGAAGTAAGATGTTTTAAACTGATTACTGGTTTTCATCATTCTTTATAAATATCTTACTGGTTTCGTCTTCATGGCTTTTCCTGATTTCTTAGACAAGTATAACATACCTATTACACAAGCATTCAATCACAGATTCTTTACTCCATGGGTTTCCTATATTTTTTATCCTATTGGTCTAAACCATGTAAAGCAGAAAACCAGAGATGAATATTATTGAATATTATTCCTGCAACATAAGTAACTCATACCACATCTATATCTTAACATGTACTGTGGTTTATCCCTGCCAGGGAGCTCACTGTCACATATTTGCTTGTTCCACTTAATGGGGTGGGGGAAGGAATCAGAATAGTAAAGGTGACACAACTCATGGCATGAGTAAAAAGCAATTTCAAAAGTGAAAGCTGTGCATGCAAGGAAAGAAAAAAAAAAAAAAAGTTTATTCACTACTTCCCATCAGCAGGCAGGAAAACAGGGCTCCATTATCTGTAACCCTAATCCTAACCATACATTGGGAAGGCAAATGCTATAGCTTTGAACAGTGTCCCTGTTTCTCCTTTTCTATATGCTGAGCATGTTGCCATATGGTATGGGATATCAGCTGGGGTCAGCTGTCCTCACTTTGTCCCCTCCCAGCTCCTTGTGCAACCAAGCCTCCTTCCTGGTGAGGTAGGATGAGAAGCAGAAGTGGCCTTGGCTCTGTGCAAGAACTGCTCAGCAATAGCTAAAACATCCCTGGGTTTTCAAGATTGTTTCCAGCACAAATTCAAAGCACAGCCCCATACCAGCTACTGGGAAAAAACTTATCCCATCCAAACCCAGTACAATCTGTCACCTATTTTCATAAACAGTGCTGTGATCCTGTCCTGAGAAGCACAAGGTTTAAGTAAGAAGTAAAACATGTATAACTTCGATAACTACAAAAAAAAAAATTATCCTCACACATCACATTTCAAGTTTTCCTCCTCATTGTTGCAAATGAATGTTTCAAGATTATTTGAGGAATCTCACTCAGAAGTATCAGCAAAAACAGGTTTAATATAAAAACAAAAGCACAGCAAAATTTGTTGTCAAAATTCACTGTACTACATACTAGATTGTTAAAGTGCACAGAGAAAAAGCCAACAAAAATCCAAACTAAATCAATCCAAACCAAATTAACCCCAGAACTATCTAAGTGGAAGCTGTGGGGCGGGGTGAGATAAAAGGGGCAGGGGAAGGTTGAGGGTTACAGAAATGGATAGAAAAAGGTAAAGATAAAAAGGAATATGGAAGATCCTTCTGCTGAGTCACAAGGTTCAGAGTATATCTCCATGCTAAACTGAGCCTAAATTGACCAAGAATTTATGCTTAAAGGCCCAACTACACTTAACAGCACTTAATTGATATCTTAAGTTAAATGATTTAGCAAAGGATTAATGTAGAATTTACTGTATCCAACAGTAACTTACTTACAGGCCTGACTTACTACGAAGTTAAACTACTTAAGAATGTATGTGAATAATATTCCTAAGTACATTTGCTGTAGCATATTCACTCTCACATGCACACAGACATAAAGAGTCTGTACACATCTGAAAAGCTTCCCTAAAATTCGGTGAATTTAGATGCCTTTGAATCTTCTCAAGGAGCAAAGTGCTGAGCCTTGAGGAGGGGGGTATCAGCCCAGGATCTGTTGCCATTTGGCCATCCTCTGAGTACAGCAAACTTGAGAGTTCACTGGCCCTGAGAGGGAGATGCTGGCCACAGCCCATGGCAGTCCAGGAGAGTTCCAAGGGTCTCTCTTTGGGCTGGTGTTTACACGGTGGCAAGATTGTTTAGTCACAGTAATTTTCCATCCTGGCCTCAATTTAGGCTGGTAACTTTCTTTGAAAGTTTGATAACAAAAATAATATTCTCCTTGGATTGCTATTCAGGCATGAAAAATAAGTTTCCAAGGCTGTTTGTTAAAACACAGGAACACAAGTTCCTGGGAGCAGAGAGTGCTTCTGGTAAGCTCAAGAGGAGCTGAGCCAGCTGCGCTCATCGAGGCCAAGGACTAGGAAGCATTTCTCAGATCATAGTGTGGCCTGGGGAGGCGAGTGGATGCACCACCATGCTCATTTAGAGATTATAACAGTTTATTTGCAAGTGTCTTTTATATTTGAAGTGGAGTTTCACAGAAAACAGTCCAGAGATATTGTGACAAGATGATAATTGTAATTATTACTGGAATTTTAATAATAAAATGCCACAATGTTTTGTTATTTCTCCTTAATCATTTTCTTAGGAAGAAACTGGCATGGGATGAAAACATTATCTGCATCTTGAGGACTTTTATAGCCTTTAGCTTTTCTCATAAGAATTTTTTCTTCACTAACACTAATTATTAAATATTGATAAACAGATGACTTAGACTGAGTTATTAGACATTGGGGAAGTGAGTTTTAAAAAATTAGGAAAATGTTGGTTTGCTTTAGTCATTTTATATCTAATATATATTCTAATTAATTTATTTATTAGGACTGATAATGAACATTAATTTTTATTTTGAAGTGGTGGATTGGTTGCTCACTGGTATCCATTTTTTCCATAGAGGTGATCCAAAATTCTGTCTCTGATTAAAAAGTGTAATTGTGACTTAGATAGTTATTTATTCAACATGCCACTGTTAATTAATGTCATGTTCTAAGTGGAAATTTATAAGTTCTCTACTTTAGAAGTTATAATATTGGAAAAGTCATATTGATTTTGGATCTTCTGCTGGGTTTGGCTTAAGATTTTGGTCTACTTTGTTGAGTTTGGAAAGTTTACTTAAATATACCTCTGAAAAAGTTCTTAGTATGTTTGGGGATAAATTCTGGCCCTACTGATGCTAATGGCAGGACTCCAATTGAACATTAGCAGCGTAGGATTTCATTTTTGCTATATACCAAATTTTGATATCCACATTAAAAGGAGGTGAATCATATCCTAGAAGTACTTATTTTCCCTATTGACTGAAAAAGAAATCTACCACAGATGTAGCTGAAGTTAGGTGAGGTGAACTCACTCAAAGTTACTGAGCCTTCTATCTTTTCATTGCACTACAGAAATATGAAATATATATTAAAGAAGCCCTCAGAAATACTACTTCTACTTGTATTTTTATATTAGCTATGAGCTTAGTTATGATTCATGATTTTTCTTGCAGAAGGCTGACAAATACAACAAGAGGCTTTCTAATAGAAAGAGCTTAAGAGGGCTTAAGCACAAACTTTGAGCTAGCACTTAACACACACGCATATATACACACAGACAAAACTGTGTAGGGAAATTACAATACACTGCTGCCAGTAGATAGAGTGCTCTTGTGTCAGCTGTGGTCATTGTTTTGTTGCACGTCTTCATATACAAAAGTTTTAAAGGTGGATTTGAAGGGGGATATTTAAGTTTTGAGGGAATATTTATAGTAATATCAGTGTAAAAATTGAGCCTGAAATAAAATGTGAGATTTAGGAACTGAAGGCAAGTCTGGTCTCTTAATAATTGGAAGTGATAGGATGAATTAGCAGACAAGGAACTTGTTTCTTGAGCTGTTTTATGGAGCAGCAAACAGGAAGATGCAAAAAGAGAGATAATAGAAATAAAGTGAACCAAGAGCTGCATTATTCTGAATATAGCAAGTTGTGCTGAATCAGAATAAAAGATGTCATCACATTTAAGACATTAAATCTTACCTTTATATATGGGCTCCAAAGGCAGTATTTTATATTATAGGCATATTACTTGGGTGTAAAATTGATGATAGGGGAAAAAAGGTGGAGCAGAAAATGAAAGAGGACAAAAATAGCCCCATCTGAGGAGAAAGCCAAGTGGGGGGGGGGGTGGTGGTTAAAAGCTTTATGTATTGGAAAAAGTCAGAGGACCCATGCAAAATAAGAAGCTGAAGCATAAGAAATGAGAGGGTCAGAAATGGTATCTAACAGGTAGAAGTAATCTTTAGAAAATTCTAGGTATGCCCTTGTACCTGATTCAGATTAATTACAGATCATAATGTACCTACAAAGCAAAAGTAAAATATTTCATCTTATTGCTCTGTAAGTGGAAACTTTTTTCCCATGAAACGAGAAAAATCATTTTTTTGCTTGGCACATGCTTTAATAACATTAATCATGGTGAACTCTTTTAGTATTACTGTGAATATAATATAATCCACCAGGAATTCCACTGTAATTAAACTAATTTCATCCATATTTGTTACTTTACATTGACATTTCTTTTTCTTTTCTTTCTGATCTGCTTGCAGCATGCTTTACACATTCATCACAAAGGTCAGCATAGTTTAATGTATTCAATATAAAGTTCTTAATGGGAAATCAGACAGTTTATAAAATAAAAGAGTATTGTCTCTATTGGCCAGTAATGACATTTCAAATATGACTATCCTCTATTTCTTCTTCATGGCAGTGCAGAGTTTTCTCTGCTCCACAGACACTTGGTGCTGCTATCCAGATTGTACTAGTGACTACAGAAAATTAGATTCATCCTAGTCTGGACAAAAAAAAAGCATCCCCAAGAACATCCATATTTCTATTTGATATCTATTCAGTCATCTCAGAAGTGAATTGAAGTGTCTGTGTACCACTTCTAACATACCTTTAAGAAGCCAGACTCTGCCCTTCAGCACCAAGAAAATTGTGTTTCTGCAATTTCACATCTCATCTCTATGATTGCTAAACACAAACCACACCTTACACATCAACTTAAATTCCATTTTTGGTTCTGTGTCCACATTAATAAGTGATTTGATCATGGATATGGTTGAGTGAAAGCCTTTTTTATATGTGGAAAAACCCCATAGATCTTCAGCATGTTATTGCAAATTCGGTGGCACGGGGGTTACTGTTCTAGTTGCAGAGGTCTGGATTAATGGTGAGTTACAGTAAAGATTTAGAAAGATCTCTGAACATTAAATGTAGCTATCCAGCAGAGAGAATGTAGTCTTGAATTAAAGAATAAGCATCCCCCTGAGACTAAATGTTCTGTGTCCTGGAGATAATAAAATTAAACTGCTCATGATCTAATGTAAATAGAAAATATTTCAGAATCAAAATTACTTCAAAACATTCTGATATGCCTTGTATTTTAGCTTAGCAGTGTGAGCTGACCTGGAAAAGTATCAACAACAGTTACATAAATTTGTGGTAACAGCTACTATCCAAATATCTCTGCTTGGAAATCTAGGTCATTCAGTCACAGTTTTAACTGCATTAGAAATATAGTCATCTTCAACCTTCAGCCTACTCAGAAGAGTCTTTTTTCAAAGGTGGAGCAGTGACCTACTTCTTTCCTGCAATAACAGAGTAGCTAGAGAGCACTGGAAAAAGGAAATTTAGGTTGTAACCCTTCTTGAACAGGTGAGGAGGTTTAACTCATAGCACTTAGATCTCAGGAGAGTGACCTAATCATCTCAATATGAGATTCCACTTGGAAAATGGAATAAGTGCAGCATGCCCTCTGTTGATAATGGGATGGACATGTAACAAGTAAAAGAAGGCCATATTCCCATGGAAAGCAACAGATTCGAGTCCCTGATCTTGCTCCTGAGAATATTTTCTCTACTGTGATTTTCAAATAAAGTAGAAATTGTGTGCTTCAGATCTCAGGTTAAGATGTTTGCATTTACCTGTCCTCATGTAGGTGTCCATAAGCAATCTAGATAAGAAAACTTTCCCTAAAGCTGTTGGAATTGTAATCAGCCAGAATCCCTAGCACAGCTGGTAAAAGGACTACTCTAAAATGAAGCAAATCACTCCCCAGGGTTATGAGATCCAAGATCTCCAATGAGATCTTCTGTACATCTGATACCTTAATCTGTAAACTGGCTGCTTCACTGTGCTCCCTGAGGCTTCTGCAAGCAGGACACTTCCCTGCCCTAGGTTCAAGAGCCCTGTGGCTACTCTGAGTTTCCTTCCTGCCCTGCCTCTTTATGTCCTATGTCTCTCATACACAAACTCCTTTGCAGTAATGGTTTGAGGGAAAGCAAACATGGGGCCTTCAGGAAGGTAAAAAGCCAACCTGGTGGCTGGGGAAAGTGGGAACTGCCTATGGAAATGTGCTCGGGCTGAAGAGGATCTCGACTCCAAGACTCAGTTCCCAGGTAATTGTTAATTGCTGGATAAAGGATGGGACTTGACTTCTTGTTTAGTCAGTAAGCAGATACACCAAGGGTGCTTACCATAATGAGGAGGTACATAGCTAACTCAGTCTTGGAAGCTGGGCAGGATGCTAGCGTTGATCTGCCTAAACCTGAAGTACAGTAAATCTTGGAAAGAAAATGTCTTTTTTAGCATTTCTTTTGCAATCTTACACTCTATACTGTAAAATAAGTGGTCATTTACCAAATTGTTTTTCATGGAAGCCAGGTGTTTGCACTGTAACCTAGACTGGATTTGGGAGTGCTCCTCTGTCCTAGACTGTAGAGAGTTAGTAGACCTGGCTTATAAATAGAAAAATTTTTGTGCATTTTTTTTCTGAAAACGGATGTACACATAAATACATAACAGTAATTATCTTTTCAGAAAAGTATGCTGAAGATCCAGCTTCTTTCTTTGTTTTACATTAACAACAACAACAACAAAAACAACAGCGAAAAAAGAATCAAATAATTATGTGGAAGAATAGTTCATATTTATTTTGCTAGGTGTTTCAGCATCCAAAGGCTGCAATCATGCCTCACTGAAACTGCAGCTGAGATGGGGTACCTCTGCAACAAGCCAGGCACCTGGCAAACTGGAAGTGGTGCAAATAGAATGAAAGGACCAGACATCTCGGTATGTAACTAACAGGGGGGAAAAAAAAAAACAAAGAAAACTATCAAGAATTATTTCAGCACTGGAATTGAACCTTTGAAGATGAATGCCAATGAAAACATCAGCGTGAAAGATTTTTTTAAGCATTTCTAGAAGATTAGAAACAGAAGGATTTGATGTGCTTGTAAGGATAATAAAGCAATGCCTTATTCCAGCAGAGTTTAGGAAACACTGTTCCTGTGCTTCATGCTGGTGAAAGGCGTATACAATTTGCCCTATTTCCTACACCTACTTTAAAGTCATTCTTTCAAAGTGTTTTTTGAATTCAGTGGAATTTCTTATATCACTGCCTTGTCAAAGAAAAGTCATAGATGAAAATGCTGCTTTTTCAGGCTAGGCAATATGTAGACCTCTTCAAGTAGTGTAAATCCAAAGAACTGTGTCCTCCATGCCTGAGACTCAGGCATTTTAAAATTAATGCTTTTTTTTTTTCTTATTGCATTTACTCTTCACGTAGACTTCCATATATGCTCTCTCCTGAGTATTTACAGTCCCACTTCAAATAACGAAGCCCACACCTTACCATATCTTTTTGTTATGCCCACAAGGTATCAGTCAGACAATTTAGGGCAAGAGAGCCAATATACAGGCAGATAAAAAATGGAACTGGAAACAATCAAGTGAGTTTATTGCAAAGCAGAAGCTTTTATCATCAGAGAACCAACAGGGCTGACTCCCATAGCTTTGTGTTCTGTGACTGGATTTTCTGTTGCCCAGGGAGATGAGTAATGTAGAAAAGGTCTTCCTTTGATGAAGTCCATCTTAATGTCTCTCTTCTATGTGTGTTTTCTGGCCTAACACAGAAACAACCTGTTTCTCTCAGTCAAGATCAATACAAGAATCTATATATATTTTGATTAAACTTATTATTTTTGAATTTTGCACCTTCTGCCAACATTTGTTCAATCTAAACAACTTTAAAAATTATTAACGGGTGCATGTAGGTAAGTAGATGTATGCTCATGCACAGAGGAAACCAAATGAATCTACTATAGGTATTAGGATGTTAAAAGACACAAAACATACAAAATAATTGTTTAAATAAGAAAACCCAAATGTACAACAACAATAAAAAAATCCCAGAAAACAACAAGCCGCAATGCAATGCACAGAAATCCTAGGAGACAAGAAAGAAGAAAGCAGCAATTCTAATAGAAGGCTCTGCATGACAAGCCATGGCAAAATTCCCATAAGAATGTCAATAATAAAACAAACATAATTTAAGGCAGTGTAGAAAAAAGTGCGCAAACCAAGCAACTTCCCTCCAAAATCTAAAGGCCTCCTCAAGACCGAAAACCTCACAAATTTTTGCTTTCATAGTCTTATGAAAATAAAGCTAAACTACAACCTTTTACTAATACTAGGGATGGGGAAATGTGACAACAAAGTGAGAAAAATTTAATTATATCAAAAAAAAGGGAAAATTGAGAAAGAAGAAAAATTAAATAAATTCTGTAGATAATAGAGAACAGTGACCAAGATATGCCAACAGTATATTCATCAAAGGGAAATACAGGTAAACAAGGAGGAACACGACCTTTTTAGGCTCCATAAGCAGCATTAATTAATTAAAAACAAAGGTAGTTTGAATGTCCATATGCAGTTCTGAAGAGTAAATTCTAGTGGGCTACAAAATAATCTCCTCTGAGGGCATGAGTTTAATATTCAGGTGGTTAAGAAAGATCCTCTCCAAAATTCATCAAATTCCACCAAATTAATAAGGTTCTTAAAGAAGGCAAAGTGCCTGAAAACATACCACAGGAAACAGCATTGCAATCTAATATAGTAAAGGTTAGATAGAAACGGTAAGGACTATTTTCTAGCAATCATTTCTACACTACAGTATTAGTAAAAGTTCAATGTTTCAAGTACAGTAAGATTCATGGATAAAAACTTCTCTAACTGAACGACTTAGTTTAATTTAACTTTTGCCTAAATATTTCTGAATATTTGATTCTTGTTTTCAGTTGTAAAGCTGAAAGGTGGACTTCAAATTATTTGTAATTAAATCTAAATTTTACACATGGTGTATCTGATATAGTTCAGACAGCTTCTAGACAAAAAATGGGTGTTAAACATTTTCCCCATATAAATATCCCAGAACTGGTTTTGTGCCTTCTTCTTCTTCCATATGGCTGCATTACTTTATAGTGTCATAGTCACATCCTTGCCCTGGTTTTAGGCTGGAAAGCTCTGAGCCGTGGACAGCAGCCTGCCCATAGTGAGCAAAGGGATGGCTCTGCTCCTGCTGGGGAAAGCTTTATGCAGATATAAAGTTGATATTGCTAAACCCAAAACTCTCTTCTTATAACAATCTCTAGATAAAATATGCTGTAGGTAGGAGGAAGCCTTTACCAGAGTTTTTAGTGTTTGATGAGTTCCAGGAAATTTAGAATCAACCTGCATGCTCAGGAATAGCTTAGAGTTCTTCAGCACCACGTTGGAGCTTAGCTGGTACAACACTCATCTCTGGATTCAGGACCGAAAGCCAGGTCCTGGGCAATATTCTGAAGTGCGTGGTAAAAAAAATAGATGCAAAAAGAAACATGTTCTTGATACTTTTCTAGCACTTTATCTATATTATCTTGGAGGAGTCCAAATCAATAAACCAAAGTGTAATATATTTTTTTTTACAAAGGTGATGCAAATGTGATGTGCTAGTGATAATGAGCACTATAAAATGTATATATTTAAAAACTTGAAATAAACTGTCATATGTTTTCAGAAATTAGTGTTGGGCCTTGGCATTTTGGATCTGTGTAAGATCAAAAGCAATATATTCTCAATATTATACAAGCTACTGTCTCTGAGATGTTACATTGTTTGCTTATCATAAATTAGTAAGTATTAAGTAAGACACATTCTATTTAGAATATCCACTCCCTTCAGCAGAGGCTCAGATCAGCAAAACTCCAAAAAAACCATAAAATCCCAAGCAAACAACAACAAAAAATCATCAAAACCACTCTTTTTTCTTTTTTTCTCAGCAGATGTAATTTCCAGAATCAAGTACTTGACTGTTTGCATGTGATTCTAGATGAGACTAGTTACCACAACTGGTGGCAGCTATTATGCATATGAACAGCCAATTTTGTCAGATCACTGGTGTAAGAAGCCCTACAACAAAAGGCCCCCTTTTGTCTAATTGGTAGCAAAAGACCCAATTAGGAGGATGTTTCTCAGGATTATATCACTAAATGGTAATGATACAGGTACATAGTAACACATTACTGAAATCAAATGGGAAGGTGAATAATTTTAACTTTAAAAAGATTACTTAGAAAATAGATTTTAGAAGGCTGATGAGTCTTTCAGTCACAGAGGTAGTCTGTGTCTTGCACCATTAAAATTTCTGGCTGAGAAATACTAAACTATAAAGCACAGGTATTGTTTTACAAGGAGGAAATTAAATTGCAGAGTCTTCAAAAGGCTACAACACACACACACACATCTCATGCCTCAAAAGTGGTTGCAAATTGTCTTTTTTGAGTGTAAATCAATTTTCTAGTTAATTTACAAAGTAATAAATTAGTACTCAACACTTAGATTTGTGCTTTGAAACTCAGCTGCTGAATGTCCTAAACAATAAATAAGTACCCGTTGCACATTGTTAGGATGAAATCATGTAACTCCTTGTAGAGATATCTTTGTCCTGCCAAATTGAACATCCTATCTGTGATGATGATTAGGTGGAAAATTCCTTGTCCAGGTGCTGACTTCTGCTTGCTAAAAAGTTAAGGAAATAATTAAGCTGCTGCTGCTATTGTAGTCTAATCACTGGTTTCCTACAGTAAATGACAAGTCTGCTTTCTTGCAAGTGGCAGCAGCAGTGACTTGCTTTCTTCCTTTGTGCTTCCACAGGGTTTAATTGTTCCTGAGTTCTGAAAATAGTAAGAAAGCCACATTACTCAGTTTAGATAGAACAGTTAAGGATGATATCACATTTTTATAGTGACACAGGTAAAAATTAACAAAGTATGCATGTGCTGCACCAGAATTTTATGTCTGGGCTGTGTTTATTGAAAGAAAAAATTTGTTTTAAACAGGTATTTACTACTCAGAAAAGAGCATGAAAGAGATTAATATTTTCAATCTTGAAATTCCAACATGGAATCAGGCAACTCCAAAGGACATTAGCAAATCATGTCTCCAGAGAACTTCTGGTTGTTACCAGGTTACTCATCCATGGCCACTCAACATGGTAAGAGATAAATGTCTTCCATCTTAAGTTGCAAATGGATGGTTCTTACACCATTTAAAATGGTGGCTCAGAATCTTTATAATATTGTCAAACACACCAATCACACAAACAGTGAGAGTTTTGAGCATGATGTTTTATGTTCTTATAAAGCATAAATTCCTCCAACATGGTGTGGACATTGTCCTTTCTCACTGATGCTCAGTCTTGGTTTGAATATTAAGCAGGCAAGAGAGGAGTGCTGCAATAAATATACAATTTATCCCTTGAAGAAAAATTAGTTTGGTGGTATGTTGTGGCCGGTGACCACATGGGATTATTTTTGCATGTTTCCAGTACTTGTTTATGCCTATGTTTCAGTGGTTTGTGTCCAAAGAATGCTGAACAAGACTGACTGATGCTAATATGTATTTACAATAAACTCTTAGCATAATGTAGTCTTTTGCCTTTATGCAGCCAGTCCTAAGTGTCCTCTAAATTTCTCTTTTAAATAATGATATTTAAGCCATCTATATTGTAAAAGACCTATATATTGCATAAGAATTGTATAAGAATTGAAAGTATCTGAAAATATAAAAATGTTTAAAAGCTGACTAAGAGAAAACTAACAAGGAACTTAACAGAATTAAGGCTGAAACCCAGAAATTTCTCTGACAAGATGCAGCTAATTTCCAAAATAAGAGAGTTATTTCGTGTGGGAGAGGAGGCAGCACGAACCGGAATCTGCTAGCGAGTCCCTCCCTAATAACTTCTGACTATGCTACTAATTGCAGCCAAATTGCATAGAGGGACAGTTCTCTTGAGCATCTTAAGTTCCTTCATGTTTCAGTGATCAATAACAGAGAAAGCTTTAATCAGATATATCCCTGTTGGAGTCCACAGAATCAAGTCTCAGATCTGTAAGAGAACAGGGCATGTTTGTTCAATTACATAGAAACCAAAACATTTTCTGAACTATACAACCGAATTATATAGAAGAAATTCATTTCATATTAATTGAAATTCTGTAGGAAAGTAAAATTATTTTACTTTTTTTTAATTTTATTTTTGAGTCTCTTTCCTGTGTTCATGATAATGTGACAGTGTAAGCTTGTTGATAGCATGAAATTTGTTGTCATTACTTCTTCCTTTTAAAATAATTAGTGATGGAAAAATTTTTGCACCAAGATATTGCAATACACTACTTGCTAGTTTTTGTCACCAAAGAAGCAAGCATCAGAGAACAACAAAAAGTGTCAAATAATAATTTTTCTCCTTTTTATCCCTCCACCACTAAAATATCATTTCAACTCAAATGAGAACTTTTAGTTGAAATTTCACCAGTTTAGATGAAAGTTCACTAGGAAGATTTATCAAGATAGAGAATTCATACTGATGGGTCTATTAACCTGGGAGCTTGTGCCAAGATTATTTTATGCTAGATGCATAAACAAAAATTCAAACACTTGTTCTTACCTGTTGACTATCCTCAGGCTAATTCATTGAGCACATTGAAAAGACTCAGTTCTGCCTCTTGCAGAAAAAAGAGACCCTCACAATTTTTACATTACTTATGAGATAGAGTTGTTCCTTTTTCTGTCCAGCTCTAATAATTACTCTGGCTTTAGGAAAAATTATTTGCTGTGAAGCTGAAATACGATGTTGCAGATGACTGACAATGTGGAATGGTCCTGGAAAAAAAAAGTCTCTTAAAGTAAATCTCTTTCTTTTTGAGCCCTCTAAAATTCTACGAAGAAATTTTATCTGTGACATTACTAGCAGCCTAAATCCATTATTCCTATGAGCTCATGGTTCAAAGGACACTTTCATGTTTTTATATTAAGCACTTAGAATTTTTGTATGTAAAAACTTGTGTAAAGATTTTCAGTTTTTAAAGAGAGCTTTTCCAAGATTTCTGGGAGATTGCAGAAGCAACATATCTAGTCCTCAGAGCAATCCCATAAAATGAATAAACTTTGACATACAAGAGTCTGTCACATCTTGAAAGTGTTTATCTTTTGAGAATGATTTGTAGAAGATATTTTCCTTATATGAAATTTTTTCCATCAAAGGAAGTGTAAAATTTTACTATTAGACAAACTTGTGCAGCCCTCACACAATAAAAATGAAAGTGTTTTGGAAGGTGAGACCTTAGTTCTGTATGCTCACATCAGTCTGAAAACTGAGTTGAGGAGAAAAATTTGCTGAAACTCCAGCTAGGATTAAAAAAAAAGAGACCTATGGGGCCCAAGAAGCTTGTGTTTATTAAGTAAGTGTTCCCAAATCACTATTCATTTACTTTCAGATCTGTATAGAAACACTAAGACAGAACACACCTAACAAGCAGAAAATTGAATTTACTTGCAATAGATAACCTTAGACAAAAATGCTCAGTACAAGTGTTATCCTTACAAAAATCAAGAAGCACCTGTTTTGTGAAGATGTGTGTTTTGCAAATGACTCTTGGAGGTTTTAAACCTTGTCTGAAATCCTGCCTTACCGTGCTAGATCATATCAATATCCTTGAGCCCTTGAACCTATTTCTCACATTGAATGAGCACAATAGTCCACTTGGACTTCTTAATAATCTACAAGAGATTTTGCCTTCACAGGGTCACAACCCTATTTATCTAAGATATTTTCCAGAACCTCAATTTAATAAGGATCAGGCACTGGATAAGGTCAACGTGTACTGAGAGCAAAAGGGGAGTACACCTGGGAAGTGCCTGTTTCCTTATGCCAAGTGATTTTATTGCATAAAGCCTTTATATTTTCATTTTCCTTTATACTGTAAGGTTCTTGGAGTGCTAAACCAAGATACTTGAAGATATTAGCATTGTTATAGAATTATACAATTGTTAAGGTTGGAAGAGACCTCTAACATCATCCAGACCTCTACTTATTTGCAAAGAAAACAATCCAGAAAACAGTTCTATAAACACACGATTTTCTTTATATTTTTTTTATTAATTCAGACTCACAGATTAAAAATCTATTGAACATGAAGACACCTAAAGCAATATTTTTAACTATTTTGTCATGGAACATTCTGGCCATTTCAGATATTTGGCTTCCATGGTGCTTTAAAACAAGGACTACATCTCTGTCTTCACAAATGTGACTGTTCATCCAAGTGACCCCCATAAATATTACTTGCTTCAGGATATATTTAGGAAATGTCACACCATACCTTGCCCCAAAATAAAATTATTTGCGAGTCATTTAAATTTTTATTGAAAAATATATTCATCTAATAATAAGCAGAATATCAAAAAGTAAACAAATAAACCATAAATAATTAAACATCTAAGCACAGACTTCATATTCAATCTAGAAGTCTGGCAGAGCTCCTTTGCTCTATTAGCTACAGAGAGAACCAAACTGACTGATTTAAACCAGTCCTGATCAATTAGGAGCAGATTTTAGGCAATTCTATGTTTTTTTTTCCTCATGCCAGAATAGCATAACGAGGCCTGTGGCATTTCTTTAAACAACTCTTTTCCCACCTATAAATTTTATTTGAGCAGAAGTGACAATTTCTGGTTTTTTTTTCAAAATCTTACGGAAACACAACAGCCTAGTCAGGGCAGAGGCTATAAATCCATGGGCAGTGGATCGTACGTGTTCAGGGTAGCTCTGCTGGACTTTTAGGGGCAGGAAGACATCAGGACAAGAAGTTGCCTATGTTCTATTGGCTTCCCAGATATTTACTCAGTGCCTGTGTAACAAAATTGCCAATTCTGGGTATGTTGGAATCATTGCACTCACTGTGTAGCTGATGTGCCTGATGCTCACGGAACACAACTTGGATGTACAGAACAAACACAGGCTTCTCATAAAGCCATGTTTAGATGAACCCAAACATGTCAGATATGATGCTTTGTGTATGTGCACTTATCTCTAGCAAAGAATTCTGACATAAATATTCAAATCCTTTGTGTATACCAAATAAATGGTAGTCATGGTCACTGTAAATTTGACATCCATTGATGCATAATATCATATTCTGCTAAAGCAAGTAGTCTTGCTATATTTTGCTTTTTTCCTTTTTTTTCCCCTCCCTTTATTTTTCTTCTGCACCTAGAGCACTTTATCTTATTTGGGTTCTTGCAGTTTTACTTTTGTGTGAAATTTTAGTAAGAAGTGTTTGGTCAACTCACAAAAAGAAGGCTCGGAATTCTGGGGTGTTATTTGATAATATTAAAAACCAATGAGAGATTAATAACTAAACCAAAGATTTTTTTAAAGCCAAACAATGAAAATGCAGAAAAGGAAATGATACTCTATACAAAAGGATGACTTAAAGTCAGTTGAAAAAATCCCCATAACAATTTGCTTGAAATGGAAGAAAATTCTCCAGCTCCCTGCACCAATGTTACGAGTTTAGGAGAATAAACTAATTGCAAGATGAGGCTCAAAGATATAATAAGGGATCAAATATCAAGGAGATATTCAAAAGTTTGAGAGTTGAAAATCAACATAGCACTGAGTTTAAAGTAATTTTTTTATTCTATTTGTGTATGTCAGGAAAATTGTTTATGAAAACACTATTAGATACTAACATGATGGGTTCAAAAGAATTAAAGAAACCCTCAACCAGAGAAACAAACAATTAAAAAAAAAAAAATGAAGTAGCTAGCATAACACATTTAACTCTGATATAATTAAGTTTCCACTAGGAAATCAACTAGAGGTTTGAAACAAAAAACTCTCCAAGAAATTCTCATAAGTCTCTGACTATCTATTGTGACTGTCAAGGGGCAGTTTCCTCTATGGGCTAAAGAACAGAAATCTGCTTTATAGAATTCAGACTTTACACTAAACTTTGATCTGCTTTAATCTTTCACCTCTGCTAGAAAAAAAAATCTTCAAAATAAAAAACACAAACCATAGTCAGTTTTTGAACCACATCTCACTGTAGGTTGGAAATAAGTAGTAGGTATGAAATAAAGAGTTGTGCTCAGTTGTGCATGAAGACAGTATGGCTCAGATCAGAATCTCCCTAACTGTACAATTGCATCACAAAACTGCCCCCTCATTTGCTGTAGCATTTTCCCAAAGCAAACACCTTAAGACTAGAACTGTTTTCAGTGTTCAGTGACTTTTGTAGATTTTTCTGGTTTCACCTTCATTTAAGGCCGTATCCTTTTCTGAATAATTGACATTAACTGAATTAATGACAGTAATATTAACATCATCTTTGAGCAGATTTTATTGTCTTTTGGAGGTATCCAGAGCATGAATAGCTTGCTATTTAACCCAGAAAACTGGTTTATACCTATCTATATATGATATGGAAGTTCAGGACCAAAGTGCAGGAATAAAATGGACAGAATTATGGGATACAAACTCCTCTAAGCCTTGGCAGCTGCATTCGATGCCAACAAAAACACAACCGTATGTTCAGGGTTAGTAAAAGCATGTTTTGGGAATTCGATCAGGGACAAGCCAATATGTGGAATCCTTCTGGTCCTAGCTACTTCTGTGAACAGGGGATGAAGTTTGTCAGTAACTTCCAGAAGGAAAGGACTTTTTCATCCGACAGGATACTAACTTCCAGGATTCATGACAAGTCAATGGGACCCCAAGGATCCAAAGTACTTTGAAGATTACAGGTCAGGAGGGAGTAGAAAGCAAAGGTTTTAAGCCAAAAGAAAGAGGGGAAAAAAAAAGAGAAAAAAGTACAAAACACTAGCTAGTTGTTACCTCTAGCTAGTTGTTTTCTGGCTAGAATTATATTGTGGGTTTTTCCTCTATTTGAATTCCTCTGTTTTTATCCAGGGGACAGTCTCTCACAAGATTTTTTGCTTCATTATGATGGGACTAAATGGTTTGGAAACCAGAAGGTACATGAGGATGTTTCTGCCATTCTCAGGGCAGCTAAAACTTTACACTTTTAGCCACATATCCATCCTGTGTCAGCTCTAAAAAAGAAGAGAAACAGCATGGATAAGCAAGCTATCTGATAGATTGGAGTTTCTGGGAAAACATACATTTTGAAATACCTGGCTCAATGACAGCATTTCTAAGAACTCCATATGTATATAAAAGCTCACTTCTCAGCCCAACAAAGCATTTCTACAGTGAACACAGGGAGGCCTGACATTACAAATGGGAACAAAATACTCCAAAATGAGGCTATGGGATGGAATTTCTGCTGGAGCCTTTTGTCATTTATTTTGCATGGTCTAAATTAACCAATTAAACATTTCAGAAGTAAAATTATTTGGCTCGTAAATTGTGTAGAATAAAATGTTTGAATAGCTGGGTTCTATAAATCAACCTATGTAATATAAGACACTATTCCTGTTTTTACCTACCCTTTCAAAGGATTAACAAGGAACTGGCAAGAAGAACAGTAATGTTGATACGAGCTTCCAGCTGGGATTGATTACAGGCTACAGCCTAATGCAGTAATGTTTTGTGCTAGCACAACAGTTTAACTGGAGAGTGTTCACAATACATATCCCCCACCTTCTGCCTCATAAGTGCTGATATAAAGAAACCAGCTAATTTTGTTGTGATTCTGACCTTTGGTCTGTTAAATCCCCAAATTAATTATCTAGCATGCACGTGACCTTCTACTGCTTAAATTAGGGCATATTTGTAAAACATATCTCATGTTAATAGCTTGTTTCTAGGCAAGTCTTTTTCCCAGCCCCCTTCCTTATCCAAGCCTGAAGTGGAGCATGAAGTGGACAGTATGGGCATAGAGAAATTGTAGGTGTTATTTCCTTACCAGTAGTAAAACAGTCAAAATATTATTGTGGAATTCAAAATCAAGAATTTCAGGAAGTGATGAGGCTACTCTTCCTACAGATTACCCAAAGTAAACAGAGAAAATTAAATAAATGGTAATATCAGAAATACAATTAATGGTTTGGTCAGTGGGCTGAAATATTTGAAAGTGGTTTTCATCATCAGATAAACTCCTGGGATGGAATCACAAGGCAGGAAGTGTGTTGTAAGATGTGTCAACACAAATGGCAGTCTAGGACAACTGATTCTGTTCTTTTCTAGTCATTAATATTTCTGGATGTATTTTTGATAGATACTTTTCAGTAGCTGAGGCTGAAATTATTTGTTTCCGAATATTTCTGATTTGGAGGAATTGCATGCTGTCCAGCAAATCACAGATTATGCAGAATTTACAGGAAAGCGCCAAAATAAAATTCGGCATATAAGCAACAAAGTGCTTTTCACTATCATCACCAAATGTGCTGTGGAGATTAAAGGTCCCTTTAGGGTCAGTGCTGATCTGAAGTCTTGGGTCACTGTAACTGAGTCCAGACCTAATAGCAGCAAAAATTAAATGCAATCTTTCCTCCTGGAACTTAAAGCAGATACAGAGTGCAGAAAAGAATTGAAATCCATATGGAAAAAAGTACTAAAAGTGTAATGCTTCATGTTGATATCCTTTTGGATGTAAAATCCATTATTTTACTCTGAAAATTTCTCAAAAGAAAATGCCCATGGATTCTAGTTCTATCAGTCTTGTCCATATATGTTAAATAACTTAAAAAAAAACAAGTGGAATCAAGGCATTCAGGCAATAAGGATGGCAGAACCCTGGGTTTATCTTTTCTTGAAGGGGCTGGAGCAGAGCTGAGATATTCAGAGATTTCTGGGGATGTGCAGAGGTAGAATTGCAGTGCAAAGTGTAATACAGAAACACAAAACTGGAGTTAGACAATGGGTTGGATATTTTGGTCTTGGCTGTTTCATTTCTGTTGAAGGGCTGCCTCACATAACTGGATCCACAGGATGCAACCCTGCCCAAATAGAACCAAGAGCAGTGTCACAGAGATTCTAACAAGAAAGTTTTTCCAGTCCATTAACAGACTTCAGCATTTACAACAGATAACCATTAAAACTTTTTCATGCAAACATGCAAGTTTTAATCTTTTGTGGAGGAGACCAAAAGTTAGCTATTAATTCCTCACAAACTTCATACATGAGTTAGATGTGATTGTAGGATTTTTTTGCATATTGTCTATCAATAGAGGTGTGTTTACTCAGAAAAGTTTTTTATTTGCCAAGCTATTCATAAAGGCTGACTTGATTTAGAAGAAACAGCTGATAAGAAAAATTGTAGTGGGGATTTCTATACTACCTTCAAGAAATGTGAAGACCATCATCCTGTGCAGAGATCCATTGACAGTGACTGCAGTGACACAGTGCTCTTAATTGAATTTCTTTAGGTGAATTGCAGACCAGAAGGATTTTGAACATGCTAGCTCTGAAATATTGCATATATGGGGACCTTATCACAACTTGACCAAGCTCTGATATTGAACATTTATCAGCATAAGAAAATGAGATGGGTAAATGCAGCCTTTATAACTAATAATGAGCATTTGAGAACACATGTTGTAAACCCAACTACTTGGAATAAGGAAATTATCCACATGATTAGGTGCAGCTCTTCAGCTGAGACCTGTTCAAAACTGGAAGAAATCACTTGATACCTATTCTGACTTTATACATTAAATACATTTTAGGAACTTTGGAATTAATTTTTGATTCAAGGCTGATAGCTGATACTGCACTGGAGACCATATTTTAAGGGGAAAATTCAAAACAAACCCTAGAGGAAGGGGACCATGACTTATGATACATTTTTTAGCTGAATGTGGTTCTTGTTAACATGCAGGACATGACCAGATAGAAAGAGCTTCTCTCTCCTAACACAACCTAATACACCAGGACAGAGCATTGGTTAGGCCTCAACTCACTTCCAGAATGCTAGGATACCAAACATACTCTACTCTAGCTTGCTTTTTGCAAGAAAATTGGGGGTTTATAATAGTATTTTCTCTTAGCCTGTCTTTCTTTTTCTGGAAAAGCTGCTCCTTTTTCCACTTTCTGTAAATGAAGGAGCCTGTTATTCAGTTTCAACCAGAACTGACATGGATCCAGCTCAACAGATAAGGAGAGGATTTAGGAGAAGGGGAAAGAAGAAATTTGCTGGAATGCCCGAAAGAAGCCTGTAACAAATCAGGCTTCCTTACTTGGTCTTCCCACAGAATAGTTTTTTGGCCTTTTTTGTTTGTTTGTTTGTTTTTGGGGGGTTTTTTTGTTTGTTTTTTGTTTTTTTCCTGAAGTGATCTGTGGCCTCGCCTATCCTTGAATCATATCTACATACTTGTCTGACAATAAGTCCTTTCTGTTTACTACAGCATCAGAGCCAAGATAGCTAAGGACAAGAAAATTGGATTCTATTCTTCCTTATGAGTCACTAGTAAAAATGCCAGCTATGTGACTGTACAATCTTTATTATAAAGGATAATATAAGAGAAGGAAAACAAACACATTTTCACATTCCGGGCTATGTATGCACTTCTGGAAGCTGGAAAGTTTGTCTCCAGGGCCATAAACTGAACACATTTGTACATATGGGATACAAATGGAATAAAATCCTCAGTCTCTTTTCTTTCCCTGACACTTGATAATGCTTGAAGTAGAACATTTAGCTATGCATATTAATGGCTGGACTGAACAGTCCTTTGGTGCTGTATAATAGTGGAATAATAGTCTACCTTAATAGCAACACAAAATGAGGAATATTGAAATAAGGGGGCTAGATGCCAGGTTAATATCAAGAGACTACACAGTACTAGTGCCACATGGCTTGGTCGACCACTGCAGACATTGAGTTTTGCTGGCAGGAGCATAGCAAGACTGGGCAGTAAGATGGGGCATTGCAAAGCTGAATCTGTTACTCTCCGAATGAATCATTACTTACAACTAGAAAGCTGTTAGAGAATAACTTAGCATCCATAGCTCATTAAAAGCATCTTCAAAGTGAATATTAATTACATCTTGGAAAATATCAGGTTTTCAACAGTTGGAATGACAAAGTAGGCTAATTCGGTGGGGAGACTTATCTTGCCCATCAGCAACCAGCCTTCCGCTTATGTTCCTTTGGACATCTCTTGCTTTACTTTCTTGTTGTTGCCAAGAAAACACTTCCATATTGCTGTACATACTGTACTGGACACTGCATGGCCATGTGCTGTTTACGGAATAAGAAAACCAGCCAATATCAAAGTAATTTTCCATACCTCTTGATTTAAAAAAAAATAAAATTAAAAGTTTGTTATTTGTTCAGTCGTTGAGTTTGGGTAGGCAGTACAGGAGCTAGAGCTCTGCTGTGACAAACTGGGGACTGTGTGAAATTTCTTAAACAACAGTTCAGACTAAATGATAAGACCAGATCCTTCTGGCCTTAAAAATATGTCATTCTATATTAATCATATTTATTAACATCTGCTACATTATACTATGATATTCTAATCATGGGAAATTGCTTTTATTTCACCCATATACAATTATCCAGTGTGGCAATGGAGAACAAAGAGACTTGTAAAAAAATATATATGCTGTGAAATTATATTTACTATTTTGGAAAAAAACTACCTCAGAGGAGCATATCACAAATTAACCACAATTCTTGTGGTTTTCAGCTTAGATGGGATCATGTCTAGGCTGGCAGTAAAATGCAGGGCAGAGACTGTTGAAAAGAAATTTTATTTTGTAGGCTCCCAGAGTAGAAACTTAGAAATATCTTCAATGTTTTTAATTCATTTTATGATTAATAAAATATAGGGTAATGTAAGCATTTGGCTCCACATCCCTTCCACAGCCTCTCCTGCTCTCTTCTTCATGACATGCTGTTAGGACACCCTTTGTCAAACCTTTTTTCATATAAACAAACACAGTCACAAAGACAAAAAACACAGGTTCATCACTAGTTTATAGCAAATGTAGATTTGTTTTTTATTACTACTTTTATTTCACAGATTCACAAGGGAAAAAATAAAAGTGAAGAGGAATGAAAGGGAAAAGTGCATTTTCCCTAACTCCTAACTGGAGACAACAGTGTTACTGCTTTCACTTGGCTCGTATTTCCATTGTACAGTTTGGATGCATCCTTGGTTGATAAACTGCTCTGCTCTGCTCTGCTCCATTCCAGACCTATCTCATGTGAGGAAGTGTAACTGCAAAGAGTTCACTGGGATACTGCAGTATTTCTAGAGATTTCTGTCCACTAACAAAGTAAAAATAATTAAACCAACTAAAAAAACCATGATCCAGTCTTGTCCAGGCCCCCTGAAGTTCCAGAATCCCTTGGTCAAGAAAGAGGTGTTATAAAGGTACCAGCTGATGGAGTAACAAGTTTGAATTTACCAGTTTGCAAGGCATGGTGTGAAACACATTCACTGCAGCACCTAACCCTTTTAGTTAACAGGACGCATATATTCCACCTAGAATAGGATGGAATGTGTCTTTTCTCATACTAGCAATGACATTCCCTTTCAGATTATTTCAGACAGCATTCTCAAGGATCCTTCTTTCAGCCTTCAGGGCAACTACATAAGTACTTTTAAGAAACAATGGTATTAAAGAGTCCCAAGCCTTAAATAGTTGTGCTTTGCTTGGTTTTATTAAACTATCTGACTAAGATAATATACAACTATTCCATTGTCCTAAATTGCTATGGAAAGGTGATCATTTTCAAGTGGAACTTTTCAAAGAAATTTCCAAAGAAATATATGCATTTTGTATGTATTACATTTCTCTAATTTTCCTTTATAAGACTGTTCAAAATGCTTTATAATTTCTCATTGACTACACCTTGGTTCAGCAGCATCAGCATACCTGAAAATCCACAAACTCTAGGGAATGCAGAAGAGAGTTGTTTGGTGCAGTCTGCCTCTTGACAGCCTGTCTCTACTACCAAGGCATTTTTCTTTTTGTTTCCTGAGCAAGGAGCCCATCCTGGACTCAATGGTTTTATCCCTGTTCAGATAGGGAAAATGTGCCAGAGGAGTTTTCCACAAATCACTCAGCCTAGGAGTGATCACCTCCTCAGACAGGAGCAGGACAGCTGGGGACAGCTAAGGGCAGCTCCTGCACCTCCCTGGGGGTGGGAACATGAGTCCTTGGGTCCACAGGGCTTGATGGAAAAACCCAGATGCTGCAGGGCTGGGCTGCAGTGAACAAGAGATCAGCCCTGCTGTGGTATCTCTGGGTCAGGGACTGACCGGGTCTGAGGGTCTGACATGGCATCCTGGGACATGGCAAAGTTGTGGACAGTTTTGGAGGGGCTGCTGGGATACTCAGTGCTGCTTGTGTCCTCAGGGCCCTGGAGCCCTCTTAGGGAAAAACCCTCTAATAGCAGCTGAACAAGAAAAGACAAAGAGAACAGTCACTATTTCCAATTTAAATCAATGAACCAGGTAATTTGTACCTAAATAGATAGAAGAACCTATAATAAACGATAAATTATTACTAAAGACAAATACATTCCCAATGTGGTTTTGTTCTTGCATTTTAGTAACATGAAAATGCAAGAGAGGTGTATAAAAGAAAACTCAACTTTCTTGCTGACAAGTCTTTTCAAATTATATGGTTGTGGTTGATAACCTATCAGTGAAAGAAATGCTTCTACTCATTGCAGCTGTTTTTTGTTTGGTTGGTTGGTTTTGTGTTTTGTTTTGTTTTTTTTTTTTTGCGGTTTTTCGTTTTGTTTTTTGTTTTGGTTTGGTTTGGTTTTTTTTGCAGCAGCACTTTCTTAACATGCACGGTGAAGCTGTTCATTAAAAAAATAACAACAATGAAAAACACTCATCCATCCGAAACAGTAGAAATAGTTTCAAAATAATGGTGCTACATTGTAAGTGTGAGTTCTTTTGAGATATGTGATGCTGCTGGTTCTCTGAAACTCCACAAGTTCAAAACTAATTTCACTCAATTTAACTTCCCATTGATCCTTTGGAATTACAGATATTAAACACTTGGTTTCACAACAAACTTAATGAGCAATTCTGAGTTTCTTTATGCACAAGCACTGGAAATGCATGGACCAGTTGGAATCAGAGATTATAGCAATGTCCCATTGGTCTGCAATTTTCTGGCAGCTGAGAATCATTGCCTGGATATATATAATGATTTGTGTTGCAAGTTTTTCTCCTGAGAGTTGAATCTAAATGGGAAAATCCTGGCTTCAGAGGATAAACCTACTGAAATAAATAAATCTGTTTCTGCGGGATGTGTAAAGCTGTAAAGAGAGGTTCAGTCCAGAGGACAGGCATTTATGTTAAGACCTTTGGGTAGATTTGTGCTCTGAAGAAGAAACAAGATCATGAAATGGAAGATTTAAAGACATGAGATTGAATGTGTGCACAGGGTGAAAGAGAGAGAACGCTGAAGGCAGAAGGTGAGGTTCAGGCTTTCTGGAGCAGCATGCTGAGGATTTCTATTAAGCTAGAAATCTCCGTGATCCTTTCCTTGAGTCCAAGCCTATGTCCTAGCTCACAAAATACCCAAACTATTTAACCCTTAAGCCAAATGTCTGTGATCACTGCTGTGGTCAGAGGACTGTGAGGATCAGGGGACTGCTCATGACTTGAGGGGTATACTGTTTGCTGGATAAAAACTGGCTGGATGACCAAACCCAAAAAGTGATGGTGAGTGCTGTAACATTCCATTGGTGACTGGTCACTTACTAGTGGTGTTCCTCAGAGCTTGGAACTGGAGACAGTCCTGTTTAAAATCTTTATCAATGATCTGGACAAGGGGATCAAGGGTGCCCTCAATCTGTTTACAGGTGACCAAAGTTGTGTGTGAGTGTTGATCTGCTAAAGGGTATGAAGGCACTGCAGAAGGTCCTCGATGAGCTGGATTGATGGGCCAAGGCTTGTGGTATAAAGTTCAAGACAAACTGCTGGGTCCTTGGGTCACAACAACCCCCTGCAGCACTACAGGCTTGCAGAATATTGTCTGGAAAGCTGCCTGGTGGAAAAGGGTCTGGGAGTGCTTGAGAGCCAACTGAACATGAGCCAGTGTGTGCTCAGGTGGTCAAGAAGGCCAGTGACATCCTGGCCTGTATCAGCAATAGTGTGGCCAGCAGAACCAGGGCAGGGATTGTCCCCTGTACTCAGCGCTGGTGAGACCACACCTTGAGTCCTGTGACCAGTTCTGGGTGCCTCACTGCAAGAGGGATGTTGAGAGGCTGGGGCATGTCCAGAGAAGGGCAATGGAGCTGGTGAAGGGTCTAAGGGTAAGTCCTACGAAGAGTGGCTGAGGGAGCTGGGGGTGTTTAGCTTGGAGAAAAGGAGGCTCAGAGGGGACCTTATCACTCTCTACAACTGCCTGCAAGGAGGTTTTAGTCAGATGGAGTTTGGTCTCTTCTCCCAGGTAGCAAGTGACAGGACAAGAGAAAATTAGCTCAATTTCTGCCAGGGGAGGCTTACGTCAGATGCTAGGAAACATTTCTTTACAGAAAGGGTAGCCAAACATTGGAACAACTGACGATGGAAGTGCACTAATTACCAGCCCTAGAGATATTTAAAAGACAAGCAGATGAGGCACTTAGGGACATGGTTTGGTGGTAGACTTTTCAGCATTAGTTTAACAGTTGGACTCAGCAGTCTTAGAGGTGATTTCAAATCTAATGATTCTGTGATTCCCATTCCTGTCGTATGGACTGAAAGTGAGCTGCAGTTGAGGAGGGATTACAGAAGGCACTTCCACCTTTCTTCCAAAAAATGAATGTCTGACTGACTCCAGACCCCAGCTGGAAGAAAGCTCTTCCTTTCCTCTGTTTCTAACAGACAGTACAGGCAGCTCGGTAATCTATTATTAGGAACTGTCTTTTACTGAAAACTTTACTAGGCATGAGAAACTCCTCTGCATCACCTATAAAGGTCAGGTCCTTTCAGAGAGAAGCATTTAACACACAGGCATCTGACCTTAGATGTGAGAACCTAGTTCTGCAGATGAGGTTGATCACTACACAGACCAGTCTGTTGAAGAAGATGTTCCAGTTTTGACATGGATCCATTAAACATAGAATATTCATCACATAAATGGAAATGTCAGCTGAATATCCTGATGTACAGATGTGGTTTTATGATTACACAGCAGGAGTGTGTATCAACAATGTAAAGCATGAGCTGTCAGAGCTCTTCTGAAGTCCTGTGTGTGTATGTGGGTTACCTAAATCCCTGCTGATGAAGTACTGTTTCAGATTCTATTGGTGGTATTGGACCTACCTTGGTTAAACCTTGCTTCCACTGTTTAAATGTGACTTGGGTTCAAGAAGAGAGGAACACTTTGTAATTAGAGGTAATCTTTTTCTATTATAAAGAAAAAACTGAGTCAGTCATATTAGTTTAGTTTAAATGATCGCAACTACTTTGAAATGGTCTAGTAAAACTGGAAAATTTGAGAGGGACCGAAGAGCAGAAGATCATGATATAGCAGATCAAATTGTCACAAAAAGCCACCAAAGTCCCATCTCTGGAGGTTTTGAAAGGCAGGACAGAAAAACAATTTTCAGAAACAGTTCAGGTATATCTGCTCCTGTTTTCAAATGGAGAAAAGTCTAGATAATACCTCAAGGTCTTTTTTACCCCATATTCTACAATTCCAGTAACTGGCTGCTATCAGAATAATGTATCAGCCTGTTTGTCTGCTATTGTCTTCAGTGTAAGGAAAAATGTCTGCACTGGGTGAAATCATATCACTTCAACTTATCTGACTGATAAAAGTAGGGTTATTTTTTGTGAGATTCCTTGGGTTTCTTTGTGTAATTGTTGTTATTAAGTCAGTTGTGTACTGTAAGTCAATTGTGCTATAAAGGAAATGTTACACATTCACTACAGTAGTCCAGATTCCACTATGAACTATCTGTGGTAAATGTGTAATTTAATAAACCTGCAATGACATCTCTAGTTTCCTTCACTGTAGAGGATGAAGGTTGGTGGCAGGAGATTGTGCTTTCAGAGCTCACTAGATGCCGAGGAACTAAGATTCACAGATAATTTAAATAAAGACCTGTAGTGATAGTCTAAAAGAGTATTTATCCCAATTTAAGATAATATAACTGCACCTAGAATCTTATAGAACATATATACACAAATCCTAAACATTAGGGACAGACATTTCTAGCATGATGTCATGATGTATCTTTAATTTATACTTCTGGGAAACTTAGCCCAAGACGAGACTAAAATTATTTGGGCAGATTCTAATACCCTCACCTGAAATGTCATGGTGCTTCTCTTCAAGAAGTTCTACTTAATGAGAGGGGCAGGTTTGGATTTTGTTGCACCTTAACTGCTATAAACAAAAAAAAAAAAAAGAAGGTGGGGTTAAAATAGGCCCAAGGAAAGCTGCTTAGAAGAATTTTTCTTTATTTAAAGAAGAAGTGATGATCAGAGAGCAGAGTGAGTTAACAGTGATCCCTCCTACCTGCACAAGGTGCAATGGGACTCGGCTGCATTTATTATTCCAAAATAGCAGGTGCACCAACACCAACTAGAGAATACCTAGTATATGTACTGCTTTTCATGTACTTTTTGTATAAAGAACAGATTGCCTTTATTGCTCCTGACCTTACATTTCTTTGTCAAACATATCAATCACTCTCCCTAACCTTTAATAGGAAAGGCTAAAGTTGTTTACTGCAGCAGTTCCTATTCACCACAAGGACACCACCTCCATTCTGAACCAGGAATATTTGCATACCTACCACTGATTATCCAAAAAAGATTGCTTCTTCCCCTAAAATATTTGTCCATTTCATATTTTTTTTTTCCCAAGGAGGTCAGTCATTGCCAGTGAGGTTAAATCTAAAAGTCAGCAGTATTTGGCAGAGATTTATGTGGGAATAGATATGAGTCTGTACAGCTCTCAGACTGATTAAATAAAGAATGTCATGGGAGTACTATGATAGTATATGCATGCTCCAGTAAATGAAAGTAATGCATTAGAATGCAGCTTTAGGGTCTAATTTAAAAACATAATTCAGACACAGGCAGAAGCCTTTAAAATATTGGCAGATGTCTTCATACTGTATTTCATATAGAGGACAAAGTGGATTAAAGATAAATGTAATCCAAATAATGGTGCTGTTTCATTTATTTTTTCACTTATGTTTTATTTCTTTTAAAGAAATTCAATTTGTAGAGGATTGTTTTCTGGGTTTTCATATTTTTATGTAGATCCGCTTAAAAACATGAGCGGGGGAAAAAGCCCCATTCATTGCAAATTGCTGCTTTTCCTGAGACAGTCTACGGTAAGTCACAGCTTTTACTCAGCCTAGGTGAAATAAATACTGTTGTTAAAAGAAGCATTTCAATAAGCAGGGACTTTGATTCCCCTCTTCCTGTCTGCCATCCCCTCTCAATCTCATTATATGTCAAGGTGATTAGGCTTAAATGGTTATTCTCACTTAGGATTCTCAACTTTTATTGTAGCCCATTGCTGAAGGACAGACAGGCTATTATTATCTCTGCTTCATGTTATATTTTTCCCTAGTGACATTCTATCAGGTTGGTGCTTTTACAATTTTTTTTCTTCCACCTTCCATGCACTTCTTTAGAAGTCAGGAGAAAATTAATAAAAATTCAAATGTGACTCAAGCATATTGTTAAACAAAGTGAAAGATTTGGGAAAAGTTGGCTGGGGTTGTGACACACCTTTATGTTCTCTTTGTCTGAATAAACAGACTATTGATCCTTACTTCCTAATTTTCTCATTCATTTAAATGCTTTTGATGGATGGCTTTGATTTTCACTTGGACATTGCAGTATCCCCTTCCTTGAGCATTTTTTCTACATCCAGAATTGTGAGGGGATGTGAGGAAAGCAATCTGTGTTTGTTTTGAGCTTCAAATTGTTGAACAAGGTGAAATATTAAAACAGTATTGACTGTACTCAGAATTTCAGTTCCAGTTTGTGTTTGTCCAATCCCTTTAATATCAGTCTTGACATTAAAGTCATGGGGAATCTCTTAATCTATTCAATGGAAATAGGACTGATTCTCCCAGCTTTTCACACTCCTTGCACAAATGATTGGCTTGATTTTTGGAGGTAATGAACACTTTGGGCTTTCTTGGGATGTAATTCAGCTGCCAATATTCTCTATTTCGAAGTAATTAACCCACAGCTAACTTACAACTTAACTTTTGCACACAAATGAATAAATTTTTTTCTTTGGGGGAAGTTTGTTTATGCTGTTTAAGCAACACCATTCATATTCATTGTCCCTTATTAAGCCAGAGTGGTCCTGGAAGCACACCAGCAGTCAGTGACACCAACCCTGGTAAACCACAGGAGATGAGAATTGCACCCATTATTTCATGGCTTTGTTAAGAGGACTTCAGTATTTACTATAAATGCTAATTGGTGAAATCTTAGAAATCTTAGAACTGCAATACTTTACCATTCTTTACCATTGTTTCTTATCAAACTGATACAAAGCCTACTAGACAAAATATCCAAGGGAGAGGAGAGGCAAGATTGGACATAAACCGTTGAAATTTGCTATAATTTGGAACCAAAACTGGCAATCATATTTTGAACTGTGTGGCAAGAAAAATTTTAAAGTAATTTTCTCCTTCAGACAAATTTCTCTTTTCCAGATCGGTTTAAATAAAGACAGACTGGGATTTTTAGAAAGTAAAGCCCAACACAGGAAGAAATTTGGATGTTAAAGAAGGAACTTCTGATTGAAGATTTCTGCTGCTTGATCTGCAGAAGGTCCAGCAGAGAGCTCCTTGAATCTTAAAGTCATAGAAACATTGACTGGAAGGAAGTTTGTAAGCCCTTTTCTCTTGTCTTTTGCCTGAAGCAGAACTTTTGCTACAGAGAACAGATTAGTCATGGCCTTGTCAAACAGAGCTTTGCCAAGCAGAGATTCTGAAAACCTCCAGAGCAGATAACTGATCCATCATGAACTTCTTAATTGAAAATGTCCATTAAGATAGGTACATTTGACCAGCTGAGCTGACTGTGTTTATAGTTCCAAATAACCAGGAACAATCCATAAACCTTAGGCCAGAAGATGCAGAGTATTTGTGTCTCACAGTAGATATAAGGAAGATGTTACCTTGGGGGTGGTGAAAGATTGGCACAGGTTTCCTAGAGGTAGTAGGTGTACCACACCTAGAATAATTCAAATTCCCATTGGACAGGGCTCTGGATCTATATATGCATGTATGCATGTGTGTGTGTATATAATTATATAATTATATATAGGTATATATACACTCATATATACTATATAGATTAAATATATAAGTATATAATATACCTTCATGTTTTTATATGTAGGTGTATAAGTATTATAAGATAATGTTAAAAGATATTTTCAATACCATCCTAAAAATTTTCAGCAAAAAATAGAAAGTATTTTTAAAATAATCTGGTAGAACTGGAGAAAGTTAAGAAAGAAGTCACAGAATAACAACAGAACTAGAACTAAAGCTTTACAGTGGGAGTTATGGGGGAACTTGAGTTGTTTATCTCATCAAATGCAACAGGTGTTGATTAAGACTGTAGAATAGTCTGAAAACTTTCATGTGGAGAAAATATTTCAGACTTCCTTAATATAACTTAAAAGACCTGAGAAAAAAACAAAGTCTGTATTTAAAGGCAGATGAATTCAACTTGTGGAAAGGTGACACATTTATAACAGCTAAAGAGATTAGTCCTTGAAAATAATAAACAGAAGAGATTGTCTAGCCTTCATTTTTGATTACACTTCAGGTCAGGTTCTGGACAAGAGATAGCTCCAGTCTCAGGGATGAATGAGGTTTAGTGCAGCAGTGTAGATGTTTTAAACTTAAAAAAAAGTAAAGACAGAAAATGTGCATCTGAGATACATTTTTGCTTCATTCATGACTTGATCTATGACAAAAGAGAACAACCTTCATTGCTGCACAGATTCTGCAATAGTCCTTTTTATTTCAATATTTGATTTATATCTTTACATAATTACATCACAAAAAATTTTAAAAAGTTTTCAAAGGCTCCCAAGTTGATTGAATGCTGTATGTGCCACTACTGCAAGTTAAGTATCCCTACAGGTTTCTGGATTATTTTACTGTGTACATGACATCCCTTTTAAAACACCTGGAGCTATATATTTCTATGACTGCAGATAAAACCATGGAACCCTACTCCTGGCCATGACCAAATCCCTTCCATTATCTAATGATGAAGCAGTGGCTTTCCTATCTTCAAAAGGATCAGTGGACTCTCAGTGGGAGAGAGAGACATCCTGAAGTGAGGATGATCCTCAAAGCGTCTTTTCCTTCTCTCATGAGCGGTCTACTATGGCCATAATCAAAGTACAAAAGGGTCTTTCAACATCTTTAGATTTGTATGGGTTATTTGGTTGAAAGTGGGGTTATCTTCAGTATTTTTGTGGGTTTTTTTTCTTTTTTAAATCACAAGTACTACTTTAACAACATCTCAGAGAAGGGTACAAGCAGAAATGGAATAATCTTGCAACTGAAAAGTATTGTGAACCAAATCTAAACCAGAAGAGATCAATCATATAGGCTTCAGAGTAAGCCCCAGCTGCATTCCAGTTACATTCCACTTGCATTCCACCAGAGCAGTGCCTGATTCTTGGATACACTCTGTGCTAAGGTGGACAAGATCCACACAGTTTTGTTCCTCCATTAAAACTGAACAGGAAACACAGTGCCTGTCCCTGGCCCTAATGATCAATTGATGTGAATAGTGCTCTGGTAGGGTTGTGAAGGACAGCAAACTCTTTTCAGATTTGCCAAAAACAAAACATAGAAAGCACAACAAATGTAATAACAGCAAAACCTCTGAAATAAAGAAAGAGAAAAAAAATGTGGAAAATATAAAAATCCAAAGTTTTACAGTCTGCTACAAAAGCTAAATTTCTGAATTTTATTTAATTAATGAATAACAAATGCCTCCTAATTTACAGCAGAATGCTCTTCCTTGGATTCCAAATGGTTTAGGAAACTTTTTATTTCTGTTTATTTTATTTGGCTGACATAAAAAAAAAGAAGAATGTTTTTGGGTTTTAGTGTGGAATATTCAGTGTGGAAGTTCTGGAAATGGGAGCCATATGCTGTACCAAAACTATGGTAAACAAAAGCAATTAAGAGAGACATTTTTCTGAAATATGTACATGTGTGAGGAGAAGAGGAGAGAACACATAATACATGTGTACATATGGCAAGGGATTGATTAGGCTGAGTACCTGGCTAATAACACTATCTCAAAAGTCTGCAGTGTGGCAGAATGGAAAAATAATGGAAAAAGACAGACTGGAAGAAGTTAACTGAAGAAAACATGACTTTTGTCTTATAAAATTTGTATTTAAAATAACTGTGACTGTTTTAAGGAAAATTTAAAAAAAATAAAAATAAAAAAAAAAGCCAAATCAAAACACAAATAAAAAGTATCGAAAGCAATGCAATCATAGGAAACAGCAGATTTTATGGATTCAGTAGCTATTGTCACCCTTCACAGAAGATGGGAATATGTAGTTATGAATAGCAGTGCCTGCTATAGGTTTTACATTTCTGTGATGTTCTCCATAGTTCTGTGACTATCACTGAACATTGCTCTTGTCTTCTTTATTTCGCTCCCTGCTCTGTCCTTCTATTCCAGGTGCCTTTTAAATCAAGTACCTAAACTTCCTAGCACTACTAATGAACAGAAAAAGGTGCTTCTGAAGGGCATGAAAGACAATCCACTACATATCTTTAGATGCTTGACCCTCATGACAAACACCTCATCTTGGTCTGTGCTGGGAGGAGCTCTTGGCTGAGTTCTTACCCATGCTGCCTGAACAGACCAGTGCAGGTAACTTGCAGCCCAGGTGTTTAAAGTGCTGCTACCCAGGCACTCCATGAGCATGCTGATGCCAAGCCCTAGATGAGGTAACAGACAATTACAAAGCCAGAAAGCGGATCACAGGATTTCACTTAACCAAATGAGTTCTTAAACTCTACGCTTCTGGGAATATCTATAAATATATATATACACATGTAAATGTACTCAGAGATGTTAAGGCACAAATCAGCCAAATGTCTGCTGAGAGACTGGCCTGGTTTGCCAGAGCTCTGAAACCATTACAGAGCTATGCAGAGCTTTGATCTAGTTGTTCTTGTGTTCTGCCTCAGACAGGATGGATCACTACTGGCACTGAAATCCCTTGTCTATCCCAGTCATAGCACCATGTCTAGGAATATATTAGAGAATATAAAATTTTAATATAGCATATTTTTGAAAGCATATCAATATTACTTGTTTGAAAATCTAGAGAGACAATACTTTTTAGGAATAATTTAGAAATAGTACATATCTCGGTTCCTCTTGTTCTGCCTGGTAGGTTCTAAATTAAAACACCAACTTCTGGAAATATCTGGAACACACATTTCTGTCAGGGCAGAAATTCTACATTATATGTGCCCATATTCTTCTGGTTTATAAACTCCTTCCTTCGGGTGCTGGTCACCGTGGGACCACACTAGAAGCATTTACAATCTGCATAAACTTCCCCTGCTCTATCTCTATGTAGGGTCGAAATGTGTAAAATAACAACCTTCTCTCTGAAGACTATTAGAGCCTTCATCAACATATTTTAAGGCAGGACTTTCAGATACAGTATATTGAAAAATGTTAAAACCTGACATGAAACTTCTGTGAACCACAAAACACTTCCTTCAGGGTGTGTTTCAGCAACATGTTGACAGAATAGACACTTCAGTCTGCATTGACAACAAATCTGGCTCTATTATCAGTAGTGAAAAAGTATAAGGGATTAAACCTGGCAACAAATTAGCTGAATGTAATGCAGTTTGGCATTAACCTAACACAAAAATTACTTTGTAAATTAAGTAACTTGAATTTCGCTCCCTTTAGGACAAGAAAAGAAAAATAATTAGGGAACACTTTCACTTGCAAGAGCATCAATTACCATAATCTACATGTGAAATGCTGCTGTGTTCAGATAAGGAGTTAATCTACTTTACTAAATAAATGTGTCACCCTCACATAGGTGAATTATAAAATTATGCACTTAAATTGTATGTAACCAATGTATGCTGTAAGATTTACTTTCCTAAACGCTTTGGAAATTCTGTGAAGAGTGAATTTATATTTATTGCTGTTATAATATATTGTTCAAGCAGTTTAAAATTCAGTAAGGAAATGTAACACTGAACAAATCTTCCATGCGTTTTAAAAAATTAGGTCAGTATTTACAGCATGACCTTTGCGGATAAAGAAAAGATACCAGAAGTTTTTCTGATATAGAATTTAATATAAACATAAGATGAAAAGAACTTATCCAATCCTAGGAAATGTAATAGGTCTAGTGATTAAACACAGGATAACTTGTTTTTTAGTTGCAGAACTGGTAAGATGAGAATGAGGATATGGCATACAGGTATGAAATCCCTCACATTTAATAAGGCATTGAATAAGATGAGGAAGAAGTAGGAGAGGGTTACCAAAAATGCATCCTTAGTAGTTTTGTGTGCAGGTAATTTGAGGAGCTTGTGTATCTGTTCAGGTTTTCACAAAAATATGAATCTGATTCCAACATGATCCATAGTTCTGTATCTGAGTAGGGTCACAGATATTAAAAGATCTTAGACAGAGGTTTTAAGATAATTCAAAATTTATTTTTGTATGGACAGATTAGCCTTGTAGTGCATTTCAAGTGCATACTGCAACATTTGAAAGCATCAGTCACGGCACTAATTTTTATAGCATATACAGAATTTTTTTGAATTTGAGTTTTAAGTTAGGGTGCACATTTAATTGATATTTCTGTTCCTATGCTGGTGGTTAGATTAACAGGGAGGCTGAAATAATTTTTTCCTTCAGGTATGTAAGTAAATTCTTTGACTTTTGGCACATACATTTGGAAAAATTCTTGCTCTTTTTTTTCTTCCCCTATTGATCTGTAAGGGAAAAATAGTATCTATGTCAGAAAGATGCAGTAATGTTCAGTATTTGAATGGGGCTTTGGAGACCAGTGAAATTAAAGAGCTTAAGGGAAGAGAAATCATGGGATCTTGCAGTTTGACTTGATCCTATAGTGTGACTTCCTATAAATGGCATTTCAGTTTCTTGGAGCCTAACACCTAGTCCTCAGCTGAAGCACTATTTGCATCTACTGAAAGTGTTCCTTGTGAAAAGATAGCCATCAGTCTTGATGGGAGCACTTTGAGAAACAGGTGGGACAATCCATCACTATCAGTAATTTGTTCCCAAAGTTAGTAATTTCCATTGATAAAAATTAAAAAAAACCTAATTTTAATGTCAATTCATGTGCAATCCAGGAAACTGCTGGTTTTCTGTTAGGTTTCCCTGTCTCTCCAGTGCCTGGCATTTATCCTGATTTCTATTGCACTCAAAATTAACATTTGTAAAATTAATCACTAGTTCAGGATGCCCTCTTATTTAGAGGCATGATTTTTAAGGAGAACGATAGGATTGTTTTTGTAAGAATGGACAGTTTTTGTTTTGTTTTGTTTTTTTTATTTCAGCAAAGAATGCAGTAATTAATGGTAAACCTTGGTCTCTCTGGCACGTATCACAGGTACCCAGCACTCACCACCAATAGCAGAGAGATCTAACTTCGCAGTGGTGCTTAATTCAAGTACTGAAAACTATCTGGGATGAACACACCAAAGACTGATGTTGAGGGACTTCCTGACTCTGAGATATTTCACTTTGCACATGGCTACATAGAAAAATTTTCCGAACCGAGCCAATCACTGTGAAGGATCCAAGGACGCACTGTATTACTGCCTTGCCAGCACATTCCTGTCAAGGTTTCAGGTATGGGAAAATTTCTATTGAATTGTTTTTACATTTGCTTCCAGACTGTTGATGAAATATATATCAGACACATTGCAGAGCTTTGTGAATGCTCACCAGAACATTTCATGTGCATTGAAGTTTCCACCAATGGAATCTTGAACTTGCAAGGAAAAAGTATTACTTTTTAAAGGAAAGGCAAATCTATTAAAAAATTATTCTTATTTTTTTATTTGAGAATGTAATATGTGAACTTTTTAAGTTCCTCACATTTGTTTTTAGAAATAATTTCTCCTGTAACCGGGATGAGTTATTATTGTAAATTCTACAGAGTACATTTAATGTGTGGATGTTCAGCAAACCACACTGCAAGGTTGGTGGTTTTTGTTTTTCTTTCTTTTATAGTTAGGTCACATTAAATAGAATGTGCCAAGTATCTTAAGAAATTAAAAAAACAACAACAACAAAAAAACTCAGATAGCAATTCTCCACCCCCTTCCCTCAAGTGATTAATCCTCTAGTATTTACTGCATTCTCAAAGGCATTCGGCTTCCACAAAATAAACAAACAGCACAACCAAAAAGTCACAGCTGCCCACTTTCAGTGTCAGCTGTTTGAGAGATGAAGGGCTAAATGCAGACCATTTTGTTATCTTGCAGCTGGGTTTCCTATGATGAAATATCCATTGATCCATTCCATTTTATTGGCTTTAGATGAGTTTTTTTTCTGATATGGCAGTAGGAAACTTCTCGTGCTATATAATTTAATCATTGTATTGGGAAAAAAAAAATCACATACTTTGTAATTTTTTGTCCTTGATATTCTCCACATGTTTAAAGCATTGAACAGCTGGGGCCATAGAAAACATTTAGAAATCACGTTCTTTTATGTAGATCAATCACTTTTGTATACATTGCACCAGGCAAAAGAAAATTGTTCATTTCCATGTCAGTGGGAGTTTGATGTCTTCAAAGAATCTTTCAGACATTAGTGTGGACCACTGTTTGTTTTCCTTTGGAAAAAAAAAAAGGAACTATATGTTCAGGAATGAAGTTCTAAAATTGATTGAGGATTGAGAAATGAAATACACAAACCAGTAATCTCTTCCCCCATAATAGTATTTCTGCCTTTAGACTGAGAAGCATAAATTCCTTCATCTAATGCTATTTAGGCAGACTTAAATAAGGTCAGAAAGAGTGTGATATGCAATGTAGACTATGAATAAATGTGCCGTGAGTTAACAAATAAGCAGTAATTATAAGTTGGAAGAAGAAGTTATGAAGTGCCTTATATCATAATTTTTTTTCTCTTCCCCTCATGGCCCTTTTTCTGGTAGAAGAACTTGTCATGAGTTGCTTCAAGTGGAGAAAAACCTTCTAAGTTATCTTATATTGCAGCAATACATCATTAGAAGACACTTCAAGATGTTTATGTTGTGTAGCTGCAGTTGCGTTCAAGGCACCATTGCACTGAATAAGTTCCTTAAATATCTTGCCAGGGCTAGAACACCAATGTCTTTTAGAGGCCATCTGGAGAGTTTAGCTACTCCTCCATTAAGCTGTGTACCTTTAAGATCACTTGTGGCATGTTCCCTGATAGCTCAAAAATTTTTGAAGAGGACTATATCTTAAAGTTGTGACTAGCCTGGAATCATTTCATGATGGAGACTTTGATTTCCCTCAGTTCCCTGTTTTAAAATACGAGATTATTTTGTCCAGATTCTGGCAAGGTGAGGAACAATGATACAGACAGGTGAACCAAAAGATAAATGCAAACAAAATGAAGGCTGTCCTACTTTAAAAGGCTTTTCATGTCAGCTGACTTCTTCATTAGCACCCAGAAAATATCCCACTCTTTCTTAAAAGGGAGACCAACAAGCTCTGTATATAACTGGTAAACAGAATATGAAAAGATGGGATATGAAAGGGATATGAAAGAGTATGGTGAAACAAAAATAGGTGGACAGTCAGTTTTAAGACCAACTATATTCAGAACAGTTGATATGGTGCATATACACAGAAGTTTGGGTCAGAAATACATATGCTTTATTTACAGCTGTTAGGGACATAGGAAAAGATATTGAGTTCTGAGATGTTTTTATTTACCACATGGAAAAGCTAATGGAATCACAAATGCTAAAAATCCACAGTGAAGAAAAAGTGCTGAATAAAAACAGTAAGTGTTAGAAATCTGAGGCAATAAAGATTTCATTGTAACTAAAAAATATTGCATTTCTAGACACTCTACAGAAAACTGCAAGCAGTGAACATGGATAGGTTTAGTTAGAATAATGGATTGTGAAAACTAGAAGTGTCAGCAATCAAGGTTATTGACTCAGGATAAAATTGTAAAATTCTTCTCACCCTCTCATCATATTCATTTCCCATGAGTTGACCCTGCCTTAGCTGTGAAGTCAAAAGAAATTAATTTTCTTGATTTCTAGCTGGAACAATGTAACATAGGAATGGAGATTTCAAAGCCTGGTTTCCTTTTGCTAAAAAAATTCATTTGAGTCCCAGATTTTAGGTGAGAAGAAACCCTTCTGTCCTTCTAACCCAATCTCCTGCACAACTGCAGCCTAATTGCTGCCACTACTGCATTTTCCTTGTAAACTGTATTAAAATTAACCTGTCTGAAATGTGAGTGTTGCAATCTGTTTCAGTGATGAGTGGTCTCTAGGCATTGTGAAAAAGCCCCAAGCTAACAGCCAAAACCCTGTAGTCAGCCATATACAGGAGGCAGTTTTCATTTTGAGTGGTCTTCATGACACTTAAAGGGACTTTGAGAATGCACAGAGGTTCTTTTCCTTTGCATGGATGAAGATCTGGTGCTACTCAAGTATGATCAAAATCTGAATGGTTTTCATGGTATCACTGATGGTAGGTTTCTAAATTTTCCTCACAGCTGAATGCCCACTGCACATTCAGAATAAAAATGTAGGCACCTTCAGATGTTTGTAGTCCTGGGAAGGATGTGAATGGTTTATCAAACACTCTTAATGGGTGCAAGGAAGCCAAACCCAAATTTAGGTGAAAAAAGCTTATGCAGCATTTTCAACTACCCAAGTCTGTGTGGACAGGTACAGACAGGTCCATTTTATGCTTCTTGTGTCCCACGTGGGCCAAACAAGAAAGAACTCCAGTCCAGCAGACATGTACCAATGTTAAGAAAATACTATGCTTGAGCTGATATGTCCTCCTATATGACACAGAGAGCTGGAAAACCATGATAAGTTGTTCAGTAGAGTAGTGCAAGGGAGGGCACATTTGCCAGGTGGAAAGCATGGCTGTGTGGAATCCAGACTGGGACTGGCCCCTGTCTAGACTGACTGTAGCAGAAGAGATCAGGCTTGTCTGCACTAGTCTGGACAAACATTTCCACAGCTGCATTGCTTTTGAGAGGCAATTGGTGCTCTTGTGACTGCCCAGAAGGTTTGTATGTCACACTGCACTGTGACATCAAAATTTGGGCAGAATACCATAATTCTCTGACTCCCATTTTGTAGGCACTCCTGATCTCATCTACTATTTATGGTTAACCCATGTGAGTTGGTACTATCTCAAACATAATGCATCATGCATCTGCAATCCCAATAAAAGAAGGAGAAGTGGGAATATGGGTTGAGGTTTGCAGAATATGCCAAATGACCAATGATATATGATAATGAGATACTACTTCTTGAACTAGTTGAAAGCAGAGTTTAAGCAATCCCTGCCTTAAAAAAAAACAACAAACCAGTACTCGGGGTAGAAATGTTTTTGTTTTCAATAAATAAAAATATGTTCATTGACCTTAAGATTAAATGTGAAAATGCATCTTGCCTGACACCAAATCATAAAGCTCTTGCTGATCCCAGACTATTGATGAGAATATTTATTTTCTTCAGGCCATAGAAGCTAGCAAAATATTTCAGGGAGCACATAAGAGCTGGTGTAAGAGAAGACCGAATGACATCAAGGTCTTTGCAATTTCTAATCACTATAATTCTATGATTTGATTTAAGATTGGTTGCCACATAAATACCAAGCAGCTTAGTATTTATTTCCATTTTGGGACATAATAAAAAACCCCATTTTTTAATACCTATGTAAGCACTGATTTTTACAGATGTCTTATAAGTTGTATAATACATACAGTAGCTACAAATTAGCATATTGTGCATACGTTGCTTTGTGTGCTTTCTGGAAGGGGTCCAAGGATGACTGACTAACACATGGGATGTTTCCTCTTCACAACAGTAACACGAAGTCAACACCTGCAGTGATGTAAGCCCATGACTCACCTGCCTGAATGGAGGTCTCTTTAGGATCAATGGTTGTGTGCAGAATACATCTGCAACATCCAAATAAATGAGCCCTTCTAAAGTAAGTCAGCACTACCCCTATTTAGAATGCAAGGCCCTTGTGAAGGCTGAGGTGAAGCAGCTGGCTAGCAGCTTTTGTGAGTCATTTTAAAAAGCCACTCTCACAGCTGGAGAGAAAATAGCCCTGGCAGCACTGGCAATCCATTATGAAATGCAAAAAGTCCTTCTCTGGGCGGAAGGAGAACTTCACCCAGCTGTCAAGTGTTTGAAATATTGGGGGGAAAGTGCATACACACACACACACATGGCCCTGCTTGCAATGCAAGGCATACAGGGGCCACATTACTTAAAATTAAATCTCCCTTGAAATGAAAAAACAACATGGGCATGAGTTTGCTTTTTAGAAACAAGCAAGGGTTTTGATGAATGGATGTATCAAGCACTTTCTATAATCCAGGAAAGACTGGTCTGCAAGTGTCTTTTCTGATTTAAATTCTCCTTTTCAGCATACCTATATCAAAAAGACACTTGACCTCTGTTTACATTTTGTCCAGTTGTATTGATCTGAAAGTTTCATATTGCAGAGAAAGGCAAATTTAAGTGGAAGAATAATCAATCCCTAATCTCATCTTTTTCCATTTGGCAAATGTGAAATGTAGTTAGTGAATGGCTTCTGAATGTAAATCAATTTAAACCAAAAGTTGCTGATGCTGCATATATGCAGAATAATAAAAGACTAATTTAGAAGAGTCTAGAGAATGAAGTAACGATGAATTCAAGCAGAAAGGTGTGGAGAAAGATGTCTTGCAGAGCTGTGAAGACTGAAGAGATTCCATGGGAATGTAATTTGCAGACCAATGATAAAGGGGATCTTTAGAAGTGAGGCACAAACGTAGGTTTTCAGAGCTTCTTCCTGGAGTTCACCTTATTTACTGCCACACAAAAGGCAGCCTGGGGAGTACTTTCATGGATCAGTAGTGACATCTAGTGTCAATTCAGACGGATCCTGCCCAGCTGTCCCACCGGGAAGCTGAAATAACCTGCCTCTGGCAGCAGTCCTGAATACGGCCCCATCCTGTGATTAGACAGCAACACCACGACTTCGCTTATGCACACCACTGATGCCAAATGTAGGGACAACTGAGGTCTGAAAAACTTGTAAAAATTCTTCGGAATTTTTGAGAAACAATTTTTAAATTTCTTGTGTCTTTCTGTTTGAGAAGTATTAGCACATAGAGGCAGCCAAGGACTCTCTATTTTAATTTAAGGTGCAAGTTATCCATAACCAAATGGTAGCTGTTGGATAACATGTGGCCAGAGATGATTATCGAAATACTGTGTTTAAATGGGAACTAATTAGTTAAACAATAACTTTATTATCTATATAACTGGAAGTCCGGTATGATTGTTTTTGAAAAAAAACACTAATTTCTGATTTTTACTATTCCAAAAGGGTGAGAAGCTGCAGGAGATACAGAGAAGAGTTTCTGTCAAGACAAAACACTGAAATGCTTGAAGAATTGATGAAGGCCTGTGGTAGAGGCATTTTAATTCAGAATATAATGTTTTCTAAGAGAAAACATTCTTTCAAATGGAAGAGCAACCAACCATGAGAATGGCCAACTATTGGGGCAGATTGTGTCCATTCTTGTAGGTTTTAACCTGTGGAACTTTTCTTGGTCTCATAGATTGCTTTGCTTTGAGCAGGTGGTTAGACTAGAAATCTTAAGATTCTTCCAACCTGATTTATTCTTCAATACTATGATCTTATGATATAAATTAAGGAAGTCAGGGATTCTATGGCAAGTAATTCTAGATAACCTTAAGATTATAATCTTTACAGTCTATAAAATGATCCAGGAAGGAAATACTGCTTCACAAAAATTACTCATGAACATTTTCCAAATGCATGTTTTTTAAATTTAATTTTTGTTTTTTGACAAAAAAAGATACACATAAGGAGAATATTGTAATTTCTTAATATTCATTCCAAATCAAAGAGAACTCATCAAGACAAAGATTACCAGTGCAGTCACAGAATCACAGGCTGAGCTTGGAAGGGACCTCTGTGAGGTTGGAAGTGACCAGAAGTCACCTGTTTCAACACTTCTGTTCAAGGAGGGCCACCTAGGGCCAGTTGCCCACATCTGTGTCCAGAAAGCTCTTGACCATGTCTGGGGATGGAGCCTCCACCACCTCTTTGGACAACCTGCACTGGTGCTCAGTCACCATCACAGTAACAAAATGTTGCCAGAGACAAGAAAAAAGAATGAATTAAAGGCTCAATTTAAACATCATCAAAAAGAAAAGAAAATTTTATGAAGTGATGGGGAAGAAAATATAACATTTCATGAAGACCCCACAGGCAGATTCAGTGCAATCAAATACCTTCTCTGTGTTGCTGGGACTTGAGATAGATGGGAGTATCCTGTAGGTTGCTGTGGATAGGAGGTCTTCTAACATGACATTTTTAAGTGGGGTTTCGGTGGGCAGGATACTGAAAATTTAGTCCAAGAAGGACTAAATAAAAGGAAATTACCTTTTTTTTTTTTTTTTAGGATGGTGGACTGAAGGAAAAGCTGTGATATAAATCTGCATTAACATATGAGCTGTAGCCTTAGCATCAGAGAGCAAGTTATCTGAGTTGTGTTCTGTGGATCATACATGACAGGACTGTAGGCTGAGGTGCAGGGAAGAAGAGGAAGTAGAAAAAAGAGCGAGATGAGCACTATTTTTTGGTTGATTTTTTCTTCACATGGTCCAGTTGCCAAAAAATACTTGTACTTTTTCACAATCAGTGACTGCACTTTATATATATGTGTGAACAAAAATAGGAGAATTAGAAGTGAGTAAACATCAAAAGTATAGCTATTTGAAGCATATATACATACAGTTGTATATGTAGATATATATTTATACAGTTTATTGTATAAATACACCACCATTTTATTAAATATTAAATATTTACATTTTGAGGTGTTTTGTTTTGGTTTGATTTTTTTTTGGGGTTTTTTTTTTTTTTGGTTTTTTTTTGTTTGGTTTGGTTTTTTTGGGAGGGGGTGGTGGTTTTTTTTTGTTTTGTTTTGTTTGGTTTTGTTTTTCTTTGGTTTTTTTGGTTTTTTGTTTTTTTTTAAAAAGAGTGTTTCTTAACAGCAGATGCCATCCCAAACTACAAGGAAGAGGTTTGCAGTTTCAGGCTGGAAAAAGGCATACACAGCTACACCACACCCATTCATTCCCCTTGAACAGGTAAGGAAAATAATACTGTTCCAGCCTTGACCAGCAGTGAATAATGAATTTCCTTACAGCTAAGGAGCTCCAGTAAGTGTCTGCTCATGATCATCCTTGTCCCTATATGTCAACCACATGTTTTAAAGGTCTCTTTACTTCTGCTGTATAATATAAAGACTGATTTTTCATTTATGCTTGGTCCCAACAAAACATATCAGCCTTCATTACTATCCAAGCCAGCAGAAACACTACTCTGCAGTGCATTGCCCATACAAACAAGTTAACTAGCTGATAGTACAGGATCAAAGCAGGGAAAAAAGCAGTTTAAGAGGAGCTCCATCTATTAGTTTTTGATAGCAGATGTGTTAAAAACTTTAATGAATAGAATAATGACTCTACCTTTTTCATAATAAAAACCAAACCTCCTCCTGAGCTTTAATCACAAAGCCTTGAACAAATGGAGTAAATATTAAGCAACACCTTCAACCATATTTGTGTGGCACCTTTACACAGTCTTCAGCAATGTTATTAGAAGAGTTAAATACACAAGTGCAATTATGTCTATGATTTCACTTGTACTTAAAGCTGTGTACAGCTTTGATAGTGCCCAACAGCTGCAAAATCATCCTAGTAAATCTTTGTGCTTCTTTCCCTTCATCCTCTCCTTTGAATTTTCATTCTAAAACTACATCATTCTGTCACTCTATTATTTTCTACTTTGTTTTCTTCTTGATCCACTTGATTCAATAGATTATTGCTATATACAATTTTCCATCCTGCTTAGTTAGATTAAGCAGATAGCAGATGCTTCAGAAGACAAGAAAACTGACAGTTCTAACAAATAATTCCTTTGGTTGTATTACTTATAGGCTGACCAAAACCATGAAGCCAAAAGAAAGATATTTCCAAACTCATTTATGATAAATATATATTTTTTTTAATGGTAGATGTTTTTCTTACCGAACTGTTACTTCCATTTCCAAATCCAGATAACCTCTTCAATGCCATCTGTCAGAGAGTTTCACAGGCTCTACATATTCTGTGAGAAAAGGTTATTTCTTACTCTCTTCCTTTCTTGTGCTACCAGTGAAAGTGACACAATATTTGTCTGCTATTTCAAAGTGAGACAAGGCAAAAAATCCTAATTACACCATTTCTATATCCTTAATTATTTTTTTGCTTTATAATGAGATCAGCTATTCCTCTTCTCAGAGATAAACACTGTCAATACAATCATTCAAAACATCGTGTGGATGGATAAAAACATAGAAATACTATATTTTCTCTTTTTTTCCTCCCTGTCACGAAACACATTCAAATTCATTGCCTTTCTCCTCATGCCACCAATACACTTTCACTGACAGAAAATATACTGCAAAACAATGAAGTATGTTCTCAACAATATTCTATTGACAGAAGTGATTTTGGTCCCTCTAAATACCGTCATGAAACTGATGAAACAAATATTTTCCTTTTCACAGAATAATAGGATTTAGATTGGAAAAGACTTCTAGGATTATCAAGTCCAACCATTAACTCAGGACCACCAAGTCCAGGATGAAGCCATGTCCCTGAGAGGCACAGCTACATAACTTTCAAATACCTCCAGGGTGGTGACTCAACTACTTCCCTGGGCAGCCTGTTGCAGGGCTCCATGACATTTTCTGTAAAGAGATTTTTCCTAATACCCAATCTAGAGCTCCTCTTGCACAAGATAAGGCTGCTTACTCTTGTTCTATCACTTGTTACCAGGGAGAAGAGATTGAACCCCAGCTTTTTACAACCTTCTTCTGGGTACTTGTAGAGTGCAATTGAGGGCTCCAGAGAAACATAACCCATCAACATAAAGGCTTGGTTGATTTTTGTGATTAAAAAACAGAGAAATAGATATGTGACTACAAATTCTAAGGCAGAAACACTTCTAAAAACTGGTTACACAAGTATAACTTTATTTTCTGATAATAATTTCATTATGTGAAGAGATGCTAGACCAAAATAGCTTTGTCCACCCTTGATGACAGCTGATGTCATAACATATAATAGTGATGTGATGTAGTTAAAGTTGTATCTCTGTGTACAGAAAACTAACACTGAAGTAAAGTCACTGTGGGCAGTGCTACTCTACTGGAAGAAAATAGGCCCAAAGTGCAAACGAGATAAAAGGATGTGAAATCAGGATTGTCTGGCTGCTAAGTTAGCATCAGCCTGAAGATATGTTAGGACAGGAAAAATATCCTCTTGTTGTCTTCTGTAAATCTGACTTAACTGCAATTGTTTGACTAGATCCAGTCATCATCTACAGTGTTTTTATAATACTAGCTATACCAGTGGGCTGCTGTTTGTAAAGGAATACTTAAAAAGTGAGTAGTAGTGATTTTATAGAAGATGGAAATGAGTATGATAAACATGAAGCAGACAATTTTTTTTCATTTCTCTCAAAACTGAGAGATAGAACTTTCATGTAACAAGACAGGTGCCATCTGGACAGGGTAGGATGCTCCTAGGCAAAGAGCATCATTTGTAATGCCAAGAACTCCCATTTTGTCATTTTGGGTCCAGACTGTTCTGGGTTATTTTCAGGTGGGCTCCTGCATGGACATCCCAGCACAAGAAGACAAGCTCATGGACCTGCTGGGCCTGGGAGTCCCATCACAGTGTGAGGGTGAGCAGGATCCCCTGGCCAGCACTGTCTCCTGTGAGCAATGGAGAAGGACAGCTTCATCTCACCTTGTTTCTTTTTCAGGCAGTTTTTGGACCCAGCTGAATGCCACAGGGAGTGCCAGGATACAGGATGGACCTATGGCTCCCTGGGGCCAGAGCAGCAGCAGCACCAGGGGCAGCCCTAACCCTGGACATCCAAGGACAGGATGAGGATCAGTGAGGCCATGGCCAGGATGGACAGGCAGCACTGTCTCAGGGTCCTGAAACAGGAGCCACCTGAAGGAGCAAGAGTGCCACCATTTGTCCTCAGACATGCTCAGGGAACAGGTCTAGTGAAGCTCATATGGCTGTGCTGGCTTGTACAGGGAGCCAAGTTTCAGCAGAACCTGCAGAAGATTTTCTAGCTCTGCAGGTTACTGATGACCTCACTCAGTTTCTCTTTCTTACATTTAGGGTTTTTTTGTTTATGGTTTTCTTTTACTTTTATTTTAATTTTACTCCTATTTCAACAAAAACAAATATTAGTGACCCAATATTGATCTCATCACTCCCCTGAACATCCTTGGGGTCACTAGGAATAGAAGACTTGTCAGGAGCCTGCAAGGTTGAGCCAGGGTAGGGAAAGGAATCAGAAAACAGCAGCACAGGACTAAATAGTTATCTAGTTTCTTCTTTAAAGTTATATGATTTTTTAAAAGTTGTGGTTTTTTTCTTTGGCATGGTTCCTCTGACTGGAGGACTAGATTGGGAAAGCATAGAAAAATAGAGAAAAGATGAAAATAAAGTTGACGTCTAAGATTGGAAGGGAAAGTTTGCAACAGGCACTTGGAAAGAGACTGGAAAGACTCATAAGTTAAAGTCTTTTTGAAATATTAGAGCTTCTTTGTCTGAAAAGATTGGCATAGAGAATGGAAATAAAATCAAAATGAAAGCCTTTGTACATGTCCTATTATTACATATATTTAGCTGCAAGACTTCAGAAATTAAATAGCCCAAAGAAAATATGCTGGTGGAGTATTTCATACAGTTTAACAGCAACAGAAATAATGTGAATGATTCAAAAAGCTTATATAACTGTTTTGTTTTATTCATTTACATAAATCACATTTACCGTAGGTGTTTTATTCAAAATAAAGTTTTGGGAAAATAAATTGAACAGATGAACCTAGGCAAACCTGGTGATTTTTTCATGAGTAGTGTTTGATGATAAAAGCATAAAAGCATAATGTGGTATCATTTCACCAAGGCACAATATGGATCATCCATATGGAGCAGAAGTTGATAACACTGCAAAGAAGCAAAAATAAACAGAACAGATGTACTTGTAAAATCAAGTCTGCACCCACCCTGAGTACCTGTTTCTTTGTGTAGAAACTTCTTCTGCAAGTTAGTCCCACAGAGTTGCTGGAACAGGAAATCACTCATGGATGCTGCACTGCACACTCAGCTTTGTGACCTGACCATTGTGGAGAGCAGAGCTCTAACAGCCCGTGGGGGTAGCTTAGATCCCCAGGCACAGAACAAAGCTCTCACAACCCCAGTGTGGGTAGCTTAAATCCTCATGGTGCTAAGCAAGATGACAAGGGAATACATTTTGTTTTCTATCATTCCTCTGCAGCCTTCTTGAAAAAGTATCAGATTCAAACCACCTTAGAGCTGAGGTACTGCATTTGTTGAGTAGAAATACATCTCTCAAAATGCAGTATGGTGTGGAGTCATGAGAAAACTCATGAGGTACAAGAAGCTCTGCTGCTTAGACTTGGTCAGATTCTTTGGAAATACTATAAGTTTTCAAACCTTTGCTTTTTATATACTAGAGAAAACAAAACAGTTTCCATTCACTTGTGGAACGTTCAGCTGTTTTTTCATCTCAGCAAATAAAACAGCAATTGCTGGCACAACATAATTCCAGCCCTCAGTGTGTCTCCCATGCACCTAAGCAGACAGAGCAGTCCTGTTGAGCTTTCCATACGCTGAGTAAGGATAACCAAAGCATCTGGGCAAGACTGGTTTGGCCTGCTTGGGTCTTATAATGAATCAATATTGACTTTGTAGTTACGGAGGTTCAATCACTAATGCCTCCTAGCTGACACTGAGGTTTATTCCCCCACTATTTATCAGCTCCATTACCAATATCTGCTTACTCTTCTATATCTTTTGCTTAATAAAGAGTTGAAAATGTCTTCTTTCACTCTCTTTCTTACAAGCCCATACTGCTGTTCCTTTAAAAGTTAATGTATTTATAAGCATGCTGTGCCATTAAAGCATACACAACAGTATTTGAAATAAAGTGACTGCAAGCTCTGTTGTATGTTTATAAATGCATCAGAAAGTACTTAAAATTATATGAAAAGCTCTCAGTTGTTGTTTTCTTCTTTTTCAAAGCCCATCTCCCTTATTCCATCAGTAAAACAAGACAGATGTGAATCAGCAGCTCAGCAATTTGGTGGAATGAGCACTTATGAACCAGAATTTTAAAAAGTGGGCACACAGGAATAGGTGCTTCATGACCTAGCAAGGCAGACCATGTGGTCAACATCTGGGAGATACCATACATGGACTCTGATTTAATAAAGTAGTCACCCATCTGCTGCTTTCTCAGAGTGAGGAGAATAAATAGCATGCCACATCCCACACACTCCAGCTGTCCTCAGCATCCAGTGCTCTGCAGTTCTTCTAAAAATAAAAAAAAGAAACTTTACTGTATTTCAACAAAGACTGCTAGTCAAAAAAGATAGGGAGACAGTGTGCAGGAAAGAGAGTTGTTTAAGAGTGCTGTAAGCACTTCAAAGTGAAGAAGAAAGTTGTCTTTTGTTTACAAACTCAATATGAGGGAACTTTGTGCTGCTACAGCAAAGAAAGCCAACAGAACACTGGCTTGCTTCAACAAGGGCATCTCCAGCAGAGATAAAGTTGTTATCTCACTCTACTCAATGATGTCAGACCACACTTGGAACACTGTGCTCAGTTTTGGTCCTTGTCATTAAAAATGTTTGTGGATGGGCTGGAGAGGGTCCAGAGGAGGGTCACAAAGATGAGCAAAGGAATAGGAATGATGACATACGAGGAAGGGCTGAGAAAACTGGGTTTGCTCAGCCTTGAGAAAAAAGGCTTAGGGGAGACATTATCACCATTTCCCAGTATTTAAAGGATGGTTGCAAAGAAGATGGAGATTTTGTTTTTCCAGTGAATCACAAGGAAAAGACAAGGGGTAATGGATACAAGTTACTTCTGAGGATACACAGAACTGGACACAAGAGAAAAATTTTTCATAATGTAAACAATCATGCATTGCAATAATCTTCCCAGGGAAGTGGTGGATTCCCCAAAATGAAACAATTTGAAGATTCAGCTGGACAGGGTACTGGGCAATCTTGCCTAGATCATTCTTTTGCCAAGATATATTGAACCAGATGATCTTTGTGGTCCTTTCCAATCTGGTATTCTATGATTGTGTGATTTTATGATTTTTTTAGAGATTACTTTCTCTTCAAGCACTATCATATAGCTGGCTGACATATACATCACATGCCATTCTGTCTTTTCCAGAAAGTATTCTAGTTATTTCTCCCGTATTCTTGTGCTGGTATGTTGATATACAGTGGTATTGCTATAAATGGATCACTGAATCCACAATTAATTGATTTCATCTCAGTAATGAACACTTTGCAGCTTTACTCACCACAGATCTCCTAGCATGAATCAGTGAAACATTACTTCTAACTGTGCTGTAGTAGTGTGAACAAGTTGTTGCACAACTTTAGAGGTGGATCCTTCTTTCCCTTAGAGCGGAGGAAGATTTGAGGCAGTTGGTCTTTCTGTGTTTCCACAGGGGAAAATTACAGGCAGATCATTAGAAAGAATGCAGACTGGGGAGTTCAATAAAAGCATTAGATATAACAGACAAATAATAATTTTCCACTCCAACTCGGGTGGGTGAAGACCTAATTTATTTCTTTTTAGTCAACCTTAAGATCCTTGAAAGTCTAGAGTATAGAAGAAAGTATTCTATCTGGAGAAAGTCAGAAGATTAAGCAAGGTATGTATTTTTATGAAATCCAGTTCTAAATAATTTCGTGATTTAACTGAATTTTAGCAGAAAACAAATAACATGAGAACAAGCATATTTCTAAAGCACACTTTGGATCTGCATTGCTTTCAGAACAAATACACTAAAGCTGACGTCACCATCTTCCTGGTGCAGCACAATGTAGTGGTCAGTGTAGCAGAATCTCTTGCTTTTCAAGGTCTATCGACTCTGCAGTCAATCATGTAGCTTCAGCCCACAGAAATATTCATGTACTTACTTTGGCTTGCTTAGCTCAGAGGTGAAAAGCCTAAAAACCAGCCCAGGTTCAGCCCCTGAGACCCCATCCCTGTTAGCCTTGTGCTGCCAGATCTGAAGATTGTTCTGTTGTGCTTTCAGTATTACTGGTGTCAGAAATACACATTCTTTATATTTTCTAATAATAGTGTAGATGCAAACTGAGTAATTTCCTTATTTTCTCCTTTACTGAAATGTGCTCTTAGATATTAATATGAAAACCTGTTTCTATACCTTTTCTGGCTTTTTCAATCTGAATCATACAAAGTGCAAAATACTGCTAGCCTACTTTAGCAAACTACTGTACCAGTTTAGACCTGAAAACAATCAAATTATGATGGCATGGTGCTACCTGGAACTGGTGAGCCTCTCTGATGCCTCACTAAATATATCTTAACTGAGTCTGGACCCACACTGTGCAAAAACTTTGGGGCTACATGGAGAGAGAAAAGGAAAAATATCACATGATGCAGGAGAGAGAAGGCACACAAGAATGTCTAAACTGTATCATTCCTTCAGAGGCTTAGTACCAAAATTTCTCCAGCAAGTTTTCCTGTAATTATCCACTTATCTATTTTTGTATTTTATCTAACAATGTGTGTGTTTTACATTAGATCATTATTAACTCAGACTAGTTTTCCATGAAGGTAGTGTGCAACAGTTTTGTCATCTAACTGCCTGTCTCATCAGTTCAACTGCTGTAGAAACTTCCTGAGAAATGGTAAGGGTGTTACCAGCTCACACCATTGCATAACTGCAGGCAGACTCCAACACATTCAGAATGAACTCAGACATGATGGCCCATTATTTCCTAGATAAATACTTTAGCTGCTAACCTATGATGATAAGTAGGTAGTGTCTCTGAAAAATGGTGTCACATGAAGCTGATAACAATCCTCTATGTTCCCTTTGCAGCTTTACTATAGATGGAGTTCAGACTCCTAGCTGGTTTTATCTATATCTCCATGAAGCATTGCTTGGATATTTTTCCTTTATTTCCTAGAAGAGATCCTTTGGTCAAATGTAAGCAATTAAACTTAAACACAACAGGAAAACTCAAGCTAAAGCTAAATGTATGTATTAAATTCAGTGTAAATGCAAAAAGTAGATGTCCAGGAGTTCTACATGGACTTAAATGAGAACCTAAATCTAAAGCTGGTGGAATTCTGGAAATCTATCCCCCAACTCACACTCTAAAGTTATGATGATGTAATGGAAAATAGGGTGGCATTATCCAAGACAACATGTAATTCCATTAAAGCATTTTGCTCTAATAGAAGCGAAACAACTAAACTTCTGACAAATGTTTAGAGGATTCTCAGCCTTGTACAAACAAGTTATTATTGGCATTTGTCTAAATGTACTCATATGTCACCCTTGAAGTGTGAACAACCTTGCTAGAATTAACAATGCTTTACTCTGAAGCACAAACATGAGGGTGCTTAAGAGGCCTAACTTATTAAAAGTCTTATTCACCTTTGAGTCCTTCTTAACAGGTCATTTATTGTTCTCCCTAGTTCTATTTAACATCAGACACATAAAAAGTATCATCTGAACTCTGTACATTCCCTGACTTCAAGGATTTCTTCTTGCAGCAAAGATATTTGCCATCTGGTGAACCTCCACACACACAAAATTATAATTAAATTGCCCCTGGTCCCTTGCATTCTATTTGTCAGAATGTTCTCTGAAACAGACATGGAGTGTGTTATAAAGTTGGATTTTATTAAAGCAATTGGTTTTGTGTAAGGTTTTTTTGTTTTCTACACTTCTGCTAAAGAAGTTGCAGTATGAACAACATTCTAGCCTGTTGTTAAGTTCACAAGACTTAAATGTTACATTTGTATAAAATTCTTCTGCAGTTATTCCATTAATTCAGGTTCTATTAATCTTATTGCTAATTCTCTGTTTTGAACCTTAGCCCTTCACATATTCCTTGCAGAGATCCACAGAAGGGCATTATTGCTGGAAGCAGAACATTTTTGAAAGTAGTTTTCTGCCTTGAGGAAACCTGAAACTTCTTGATGAATTATCAGTACATAATTTTTTGTGGCTCTGAAATGTAAAGTAGATTATACAATGGTACCTGATGTAGAGACCTGAGTCCTGGCTATGAATGCTGAATGAAGAGTTCATAGAAAATGATTTATTCAATTATAAGGCCCTCCATCTCTGCTCATAGAATACAAAAGAGTAGAGAAGTATTGATTCCCCATTGTCTTTTTTTACTTTGGAGACTGATTGTGATCAGCATGAGATAACTATTTTTTACTTAATGTTTGAAATCTGACTCATGCTGGCTTTATCAGAAAAATCATAATGTATTGTTTCTCTCCTCCATGAATGAATGCTGCTCTTATAACCTAGAGGGCATCTTAATGAAACCATTTTTCTTTCTTGCAGGCAAGTAAATATAATAGCTAAAATATTTTAGACTAATTCTGTGCATTTTCTTTTTGAATGCACAGCTTTCTTGATTGAGTATGAGCTGCCTATTCTTCTGAACTGTACTGAACTCCTGCATCATTGATAGGTCTAGGGAGGTAAGATAGGGAAAAGAAAGTTCATCCCTACCACTTTTCTCACATTACCTCAAAATAATTGTGCCTGTATAGTCTTGGTTGTAGTCCTTGCAATTATACCTTGCTTAATTGCACTTGTGTCACAGGTATGATAAGAAGGAATGAGAACCTCTTTCCTCTGATTTGGTTAAGTATCACTTTCTATAAAAATGGAATAATTGTCTTTATGGGTCACTGCCACAGACAGAGAAGTAGTTGCAGCAGCAAATGGAGAGATTTGTCTGCCAGGCAGACTTCTGCGTCCAGGGTTTTGCAAGGGACTAGCCCTAACATCAGCAATAGTATAGCTCCTTCATTGCAACACAAAAGATAATCTTAGGTGATAACTCCCCAAATAAATAGTGAATTTTCAGACTTGGTTGTGTCCATTGCACAAAAGGATGTGCTAGATGTCATCTGTATGCCAGGATTGCTACTGAGTGCATGAATGGGCACTATCCTTGCTGAGAGCACAGTGTGGCCTTTGCCAAGGCCATATTCCTGGTTCTGTGCTGAACAAGAGCTTTTCCTTCTATTTCCACTTCCAGGCCCAGACTGTATCCTTGGGACCAACATCCACTGCATTTTTTATTATCACATTGTTGTCACTTCTTTCCCATGGAGTAACTTCTGGTAAAAGCAATTATTTGCATTTACCTGAAGTTGCATTTATCCTGGTGCTCCTGCACCTCATCCTGCTCTGAATAGACCATCAGCTTGACCCTCTCACTCTGCTTTGTCCAAATAGCATCCTTTAATATCTGTAATGAAAATGCTTTAACCAACCCATGGCTAGGCTTCCATGGAGTTGAAACTTTGGAATTTTGTCAAGATTTGTGTTTATATCATATAACCTTTAATATTTATTAGTAATAGTAAAGGATTTTCTGGGGACTGCAGCAGAGACTTTGCTACCCAAAGACCTCCAGATGCTGTGAAGAACAGATTCTCAAAACATTTCTCTGTTCTGTAGAATGGGCAAGAGCATGAGGAACTACACACCTGTAGCTGGAATAATTTCCCTATTTCGAGACAGACTAAGGAAGTACAGAACTGTGTATACACAGGACCTTGCCTCTTGTTCAAAGAAATGCACAAACAAAAGCTGTCCTTGTATTTTTCTCGCTGCCATTAATGCATCTACCACACTAATACTAGTTTAGTTGCTAGGAATTCAAAATACATTTCAGGCACATTTCAAAAACTAGGAAAAAAAGATCTTCTCATACATTGAATAAACAACTTTTGCCTGAATATCCTACACTTAGTTGCCTCAATACAGTAGAGGTTTATTGACTTACTTCAAGCTACATTTGAATGATTGCTTCATATATTATGATATGCAACATTACATCCTGTTTCTTTTCTATTTCTATAGCCCAAAGACTTACTGGAATCGGTGTGTCTCAGACTCATAAAAAATACATGACTTTAAAAAAAGATTATTATATAAAAATCCACCAACCTTGAGAAACTGCAGAGGTGGGGGATTTTTGTGCTGGAATTCATTTCAGTTTGCTAACATTATCCCTATGTATCTTCAGTTTGAAAGTACAATCTGGCAATTTATAATAAAGAGCCATGAAACAGCTTTCCAGAAAGGAATTTTAAAAAAAACCCTATAAATTAAAGGCTCCCAGAAATCTGGATGCCTGATTGCAAGTGAGAGTAATATACTTCAGAGCTGGTGGAGAAAGAATTCAAATAATAATCTCTGGTATATAAGGACACTGCTACTTAGTCAATAAAAGGTAATCTTCTCCCCAGAACTTTGCAGTATGAACAGAAAATAACCAAAGTAAAATGTTTTACATGATCCTATTGTGTGTAATTATTTAGTGAGCCAGAGAGGTGGATGAGAAGCAGCACTCCAAAAGGGAAATATTGCCAGTAAGTACTGGCAGACTACTGAAATGGATCTTTCTTCTCAGCACCTGAGTGGAAGGGTACCAAAGAATTAGAGGGCTTAGGCAAGAGCAATATTCAGAAGCAGTATGAAGGCAAAACACCTTTGCATTACAATGTGAGATTCCCCCATCCCAAAGCATTTGTATTTGATGTTTTAACCTAAAATTTTACAGCCAAGGAAAAAAATATGTAATTCTTTTACAAATATAAGGGCACCTATTCAGTGCAAGCATTGAATTTAGAAGCTAGTAACAATCTGAAATAGCTACCTGAGAATCAGCATTCCAAAATACAATCTCTGCATTAAACTATTTCATAGGTTTTGTTTCAAGTGCAAAACTCATTTTGTTAGGAACTATACAGCTCAGTAAGAAAGTGATCTCTAAGGCTCATAATTGATCAAAACCTGTTCTCACCTAGTTTAGTGAAGTGTCAAATCTGTGTCCATACAATTAGATGATTGTAGAGAAGGTTGAGGCTGTCAAATTAAGAAACGTATCACTGCCTAATTTCTTACGTTTAAACTTTTCCAAGAGCTTCTGTTAATCTTTGAAGGAAATATGAGTTGTATTTAATCTTGTATTACTCTTAAGTAATAAACATATCAAGGCAAAGCTGTGGTGCAGCTATGGCTTATCGTGTCTCCAACAGCCTTGATCCCTTTTTATGTTACTGAACAATTCCGTTGGGTCAGTATCTTATGAAAATCATACTCTATACTCGAGTTAGACCAAATTAACACAGCTGAATTAAATAATGTACAAAATAGACCTTTTCTAGAACAGTGTGATTGAATGGATGTGAGTTCAGGTGCACACACAATAACCCTCAAAAGAACCTTATGAGCCAAAATAGATATGAGCCAAAAATATGTGAACATATTCCATAATTCCAGTTGTCTGGAGTAAGCTCACTCAAAGTGCTACTGTGCAATAAAGTCACCTACTCAGAGAACAAACTTTAAGAATAATAACTTTGGGCTTGTGATACACATAGCAAGAAGGGTCAAAGGTGCTTCCTGTCATTTGTTATTAAGTTTACCTCCTGTTTAAAGTTGTCTATTTCAAAGACAAGAGACTAGAATGCAGACTGGAAGTGCAGAAGGTGCTTCTGCTTTAATTGTTTGTTCCTTATCAATCAAAATGAGAAATTCTAATCTGAACATCTTGAAACTGTAGAAGGAAGATAGTTGCCTAGATGCTTAGATATGCAGAGCAGCAGAACTGTAGGGGCTTTTACTGGTGTTGCAATGTTAAAAGGCTGTTAGCTTTTGGACATATAGGAAATTTGGTAAAATGTGTGAGTTACTCTATTTGATTGAAAGGCAATATTCAAAAAGGCAGATGAGTCCATTAGACACTTCACTCACACTACTCAAAATGTCAGTATTTTAACAACATTTTTAATTCAACTGAGAAAATGAATGAAAATCAATGACTCATTTCTCATTAAAATGTATTAAAAAGCTATCAAAAAAGTTTAGTAACAGGTTGTCGTGGTTTAATCTCAGTGAGAAATTAAGCCCCATGCAGCCACTCAGTCACTCCCCAGCAGTGGGATCAGGAAGGGAATCAGAAGGGTAACAGGTAAAAAACCTGTGGGTTGAGATAAAGACAGTTCAATTGGGAAAGTGAAAGTCACGCACATAAGCAAAGCAACACAAGAGATGAAATTACTTCTTCTCAAGGTCAGGCAGGTGTTCAGCCATCTCCAGGAGAGAGGGGCCCCATCACGTTACAGTGACTTGGGAAGACAAACATCTTCCCTCTGAATGTCCTCCCCTTCCCCCTTCTTACTCCCGTTGTATATACTGAGCATGATATCCTCTAGTGTGGAATATCCCTCTGACCACTTTGGATCACCTGTCCCAGCTGTGTCTCCTCCCAACACCCCATGCACTCCCAACTTCCTCACCAGCATGGAGTACAAAACCAGAAAAAGCCTTTTCTCTGCACAAGCCTTATTCAGGAATAACAAAAACATCACAATATTATGAACCCTGTGTTCAGCACAAATCTAAAACACAGGTCCATACCAGCTACTGTGATGACAATTCTACCCCCTTCAACTCCAGCACAGGTGTTTCTTAGTTGGTGTCTTATATTACTCAAGTCCCAAATTCTTCCCCAAAATTGAATTAAGCAAAGCATAAGACCTTCAAAAGTCTAAGAAAATACATTAGCTTTATTAACATGGAAGCATTTTTATTCCATAAAATTGCTCAGAAGTATACACTCATATAGATTAAGTAGAAGAGCAAGCAAAATATTCAACCAGCATATCTGCACAAATTTGGTGTCTGTCAAGAAGACATCATTTCTTTGCCAAAAAAGCTGAACTTGCAGTCTAGCTATTCCTCCCAGGGTTGGTGTATAATGAAGTGCAAACTCCTTTGGGAGTTGCTTTTGCTGCTGGAATTCAAACTAGAACAAGCAGACGCTACGGCGAGATAAGGAATACGCCTGCTATGCTCCACAGCTGCATTGTATGTCTGCAGTGTGCAATGGGAAATAGTCTTTGGCCTCCCAAGCACAGGCAACGAGCCAACAAAGCTCTTGCATGTATCTTTGTGCCTTTGCAGTCTAAAGAATGTGGTTATGTGCTTCGTTGAAGAAATGGAACCTTGAGGGAATGGAACCGATTATGGGCAGGTGCAGGTAAGGAGCAGAAAGGAAAGTGTGTTGCAGCTATTTCATCTGCATAGTCCTTAAAATAGAGCAGGTACACAAACGGGTTGGAAATTTCAACATACGATGCTGCAAACCTCTGAACATGAGCCTTACTCTTGTCCATACTTAGCTATTTATCTGCAACGATTTTGATAGCTCAAAGTTTACTTTACAGCAACAACTGTAAAGGAAGATACCTCACATTTCCATCTCAAGAAAGCAAATGTTATAAGAACTGTAGCAGCAAACATAAGCCATAAACTGATGCATTTAAAAAAAACCACCAAACAGTTGTTGCTTTTCTTTATGTCTCTGAATTTTAATAATGTTTGATTGGAATTTTATTTATGTTATTTACATGATTTCCATTTCTCCATTATAGAATCCTTTGAAATATTTTATATTGATGAAGGAAGTCTACAGTCAGACAACTCTATTTCAGGTTGTTTCAGAGCTAGACCTAACAGTAAGGAAGTGATATAGAGTAGACTTACTTAAAAATATCAGACTTTTTTTGTGCTAAAGAGTGCCTGCATTAAACACCAAAATGTTTTCTATAATAAAATCAACTTTCTAAAATACCTGTCAGAGTGCCTTTATCTTGGAACCAGCACCCATGGAGGTGGATTAGGGAAGCCTATGCCAATAACAGCATTAGCTTACCTAGTTTCTGCCTACAAAGCAAAAACCTAGTTTCTACCTACATTGCAATATACATAATTCAAGTAGTCATTTATAAGCTACTGATTATTACACTTGGGCTTCCAAAAAACAAACAAAACAAAACAAAACAAAACAAAACAAAACAAAAAGACAGGAAGAGTTAGGTATGTAAGGGAATGTAGGAGGAACATAGCTGCATTAAACAGTAATACCCTACCATTGAGACAGTAGTAATACACTTCAAATATAATCATGTTTCTGTCAGAAGTCAAGGTCTTCAGAGAAGTGTTTTCTAAGATAAAAAATGTATTATTCCATTACAAGTATAAACAGCAATTTTTTGGTTCTCTTTATAACACAGTCTTACCATTCTGTAACTGTAATCTAATCATTGGTGCTGCAATATTTATCCCTTTTAAAAAGCTTATTATTTCTGCAAAGTATACAGAGCAGATAATGAGTCAAGTTCTTACTAAGTGGCAAAGAGGAATTTAAATAAGTCAGTTTTGGACTGAATTAAGTGATAGAGAATGTAAATATCAGACAGTGATTTTAAAGAGAAATCAGGCCAAGAGAATTTTGTAAAGAATGAAGAGATAGGGAATATCCTAAATTAAAAATGGAAGAAAAATAAATATAAGGAGATTAAAAAAGAAAATAGAAGTTATACTTTTGAGATTCACAAAGAGGATCTATTTTTTTAAGTTAATTCTGAAGCAACTTATAATTAAAACTCCTTTTAATAAAAAAGGTTGAGGACTAACATTAGAAATCAGATGTTTTTCAAAACACTCAGGAAGGCATCCCTATAAAATAGAAGAATAAAAATTTTTATTTAGTGGAGAGTGTCTTCAACTGAGAAGTGATCTAAAAAGAAAACTGGACAATAAAATATCCAAACTAATCTTTTAAGGCATATAGTAAATTCAAAACAATATTGAAATATAAGAACATGAGAACATTAGAGTACAATTATATAGAGGATGATAGAGAACATTGCTGCTAAAGTTTATCTTTGTTCAGCTCTGTATCTGAGAAAGTAGCATGGCAGCCATGAAAACTGTGTATGAGGAAAAATCCTTCAGTGAATCAAATTCATCTGATTAATGGACCTAAATTTTGACAAAGCCTTATGTGTCTTGAGTATTTCCTGCAGCACTTGTTTTATTCATCCATGAAAAGAATTACTCACTTTTAAAGACCTTCAGTGATAGAACCAGAGAGATCAAGATTTTAAACATCTAAATTAGACAGTAGGATTTCTTTCTGGAAACTTTAGATTAACCAAATTATTTTTATTAGGAAAAAAAATTGGCCAAATATTTATGAAAAAAATGTTTTGTGAGGCATTTGAATTTATACATAAATCAGACTAGGATTTTCCTTTAGATTTAGGTTACACTGGAAAAATTCTGATGTTATTAGACTTCTTAAACCTATTTACATGCACAGTTGAGACAGAATTATACCAAAGACAGAGTGTTTGACCATGAACAAGTGATAGAAGTGGGAGATACAGTACAATCCAAAAGCAGAGCAGTATTTAACAGAGAAGTAGAACAGTTTCCTCAGTTCATGTAGTTGTCACTTTTGTGGATAAGGTTTTTTTTCTAAGCAAATGCTGATTTGTGGGGTCCAAATGCAGCCTTAAACAAGTACATTGCAAATCAAATAAACTAAATAATGGCTATATATTTGCACCCCAACCAATATCTGGTAATAATTTTTTTCAGGAGATATCAACATGTAACATTTTGCAAGTGTATTCAAAGGTATATGTACTCGTGAAGGTGATTTTATCAAAGAAATTGGACTGTCAAGGTATGTTAGTTTCTCAGTAAGTTCATCATGCCAAGCTTCCAAGCAGAATTTTTAATGGGAGCAGAAGGAGGAAGTGTTTCTTTTTGTCAATCCTTCCTTTTCACTGTGAACTTTAAAATTCCCTAGTGGAACTAGAACACAAGAAAAAAATTCAACATTTTCCTTAAAATGCTTTAAGCTATCAATAAACCATCAGAACATGAGTAGGCTGCTGATTACATAATCAAATCTGCAATGTATGCATTAAATCTGTTTTTAAAAAGCCCTGTTCACTGACAAATTTTAGCTAACTTTTTTTCAAACATGTAAAATAAAGAATTATATTAAATAAAGAATTATATTAGGAACCCAGTTAAGTTTCTACTCTGTAACAGAGTAATACAGTAGTTAACTAAAATAATATAGTGTCTCAAAAGTGTCAGTATTTTTAGTAGATCTTACACGAAAAGCATATCTGGAGAGTAGAAGTAATTTAGAGTAAAATATATTCTGATAACTAGTGCGTGGCAAAGCTAACAAACAATATTAAGCCTTTTATGTGATACATCACACAGTATCCATATGGCAAGCCATAACTATGTTAGTGATTCCAAATAAGATTGAACTGATTATTACAGCCATGTTAGATTTCTTTCTTCACACACTTTCCTAGCCATTGTTCTTGTGTTCTAAGAATACAATGGTGTAACCAGCTGGATTAGGTGTTCTCGGTCTGCTGCTCCCAAAAGAATAGAATTTATGTTCTTAATTAGATTATTTCAGGATCAGGATGCCCTAAAGTCTTGAGATGGAAAACACAGATGAAAATAAAATAAAGTTAGAATTACATATAATTTAAAAAAAAAAAAAAAAGACAGAGTGAAGGCAAAGAGCATCTTCTGATACTTAGGGAGAGGCTGGGTTAAGGTATGCCAAGATGAGCAGATAAAGCAGCTGTGAGGACTGGGTCAAAGGAGGAGACTTTATTGAACAAGGGTCTTAAACAGAAGTCTAAGGTAGCTTTGAAAAAGAGCAGAAGAGATTTTGGACTCTGCAGATTGAAGGTTGCAAATTGTTCTGAGTCTATTTTGGTACAGAATTCCCATTTCCCTAGGAGTTCCACATAAAGAACATAATGGCTCTCTGGGCTCAAATATAGTCTTGCTCAATTTATTGTCTATGAACGAGCATTTGTGTGAAGACCCTCAAAATCTGTAATCTAAGAAAAAAAAACACACTTTTACTGCAGCAGCTTAGAATTTTTTCAAACATACTTTGTGCAATTCAAGTTGAAAATTTTAAGATGAGGCAGATGCAACTTAGTTCCTTTCCCTTAAAAAGAACCCTAAAAGTAAAATATATTGCTTAAGCAGCAGGCACCTTTTCCTTTTCAAGCTGCTTCTTATGCCTCAAGCAGAATCCTTATAGTCTGAGCATTTTTATTATAACAAAAAAAAAAAAATTCCGGAACAGTGCCAGGGACTCCAGCAGCTGTGAGTCGAAACTAAATATCACATGGGTAGGATCCCCATAGTAACTAACTCAAATACATCAGATATACTAGAAAGGAGTCCACTCTTCAGTTTATCTTTCACCTGAAGTTCAAGTTGTGATCACTTTCTCTGTTAAAGCTTACTAAAGAATATTAATAATAATCTGATATTATTATTATATATTATCCAACAATATAATAATCTGTTTATAGGTATTTAATATTCCAGAGATATAAATTATATTGTAACAATAAAGAAGAGAGGAGTTGGTGTCTGAAAATAAAGAGGTACAAAAAAGTATCACGAGGTCCCTGCTTCACTTCAGACCAGGGTTAAGTCCCTCTTCTGTTTGCAGCAGGAAATACACTCTTTGTGGTTTCTGATAGTCAAGGTGAAAAAAACAAACCAGGTCCTGGGAAAGCAATGAAATCATAGTAGATGGTGAAGATGGCAGCTCTGGATGTTCTCATGAGACAATCTTTGGGGCACGTTGGCTCTGTCAGCACCAGTTGGCAATGATGTCCTCAGCCAACCTGGGACCCCCCTCCCCAGTGCTCCCCAGTTTCAGCCCCCCAGGCCCCTAGACCCTGTTCTGGCAGTGCTGCAGCAGCACTGGTCTCCATCCCATCTTTGCCACATCTTCTTTTGCCAAACTTCATCACTTGCCATGTTGGGGGCTGTTGATGGACAACCCATGCCCCATGGGTGAGGGCATGGCCAGTTCTCAAGACTGGCTGCCCAGCTCTGGAGAATTTTCTGGACCATACCCTTCTGGACAAACTCTTGCAGAGAAGGTGAACAGCAGGGTAGATCACCACGTTAAGCAAGTAATTAACAATAATTCAGTGAAGAAATGAAAGGTGGTTTCAAATGCAGGGTTTTTACTTGGTTTAATTTTGTTCAATGCTTCCACTAACAATCTGGTGAATGCAATAAAAAGTGTGATTATTAAAAATTTACTGGGGTTACCTAGGTGGAAGGACTATATGTTGGTTGGAAAACAGCATTATCAGTGAAAAGGGTCATAACTGCATTTTACTAAAATTGGGATATAATTCATTACAAAAAAGTCAAATTATCTGTGCTTAAGTAAAAACTACCTGATGAAGAAAAGGATGTGGAACATCAGTCCCTTGGAAAAGAATCTAAAGGCAAGGAAAAGCAAGGGTGAAAGAGAGCTGCATTGAACCACATCCAGGTATAATGTTACTCAGAAGGTAATCATCACACAGGAGTATATCTGGCAAGACAGGCAAATGAACATTTTCTGTTTCATCTGGCAGAGTAAAAGACTTGAGCTGGGTGTGGCTACACACAGGCAGTCTAAAGGAGAGTAATGCAAATGACCAGAGGTTTAGAAAACATAATCTATGAGAAATGTTTTAAAGAGTAGAAACTTCTTCCCCCTTAGTAGACTTGAGGGAGATCATGATTAAAAAAAACTTCTGAGTATGAAAGCCTGTTGTAAAAAAGTGAGAAGGTATTCCGTGTCTGTAGGATAAATTGTGACAAGAAACAATGAAGCTGAAAATTTAAACTGTGAAAAGTTAAGAAAAACAGAGTACTGAGTATTTTGTTCTGAGTCTCTCTGCCACTGAGGTCTTTAGAAATATGCTAGACAGCCATCTGTCAGCAATGATAACATGTATAGTTAATCTTGTCTTCTGGGATGGACTATCTCTTAGAGATCCTTCCAACAGTTTTTTAACATAGTTATTGCCAAATCCCAGCAGATCTTTAATGGGAACATTGGCAAGATAGTTTGCACTGCAGTAGAAAGTAGTAGTATGCAGAAGAAATATGCAACATCTAGAAATATGGTCTACTGAATTTTCAGATTAATTGTGTAGGACTCTCTGCACTTAGCTCTTGTTGCTGGTAGACTTTGTGGGGAAATAAAGACACAGCATGGTATTAGTTTACAATAGTAACTTATACAAATTACTACTACAAGGTTTTCTGGAGAAACAGAAATTCAAGGACATTTGAAGGACAAAGAATGCCAGATAAGTGTTTGTTACTGCTACAAACCACATGACAGAATTTATTTGGAAGTATCAAAGACAACTTCAATGATACACAGTGAAATCTAAAGACAGGTTCATAGCTACTCTATGCTGAATACAGCATTTCTGGGATGAAGTGGGTTGTTGTTTGGGTTTGTTTTTGTTTTTTTTAACAGAAAAGAAAGAAAGATTTGTGGAAGGAACAGTATTAGAAGATAAAACAAACTTTAAAAAAAGTAAAGCATACAACACAGGGGAGCTGAGTATCAGTTTTTTTAAGAGACTGGCCACTGAGAGGTCTCTTTTCTTCTTATGTCAAAGACAAGAAGGAAGATGTCTAAGGTTAGGTTCTTGTTTCTTTTCTTCTGGTCCTCTGATGAAAGATTTCTTAAGTTCTGCAAAACAAAACTAGTAATTTTTGTTTGGTTGGTTGTTTTGGGATGGGGAAAGAGTGTAGATAATACAGTACTAAAACTAGTTTTGGCATATACATGACTACTAAATTGTACCCTGTTGTAGTTAAGGTCAAGGGAAGATTTCAATTTGAGAAGGCCAGCATGAGTACCATACCAGCAAAATGTTTTAGAGGGCTATTTCAACCACATTTGGCAATGTGAGGTGATGTCAGAATTTAAAATAGTGTAGCAATTTATCTAAAAGAAGATTTAGGTAAATTCTAAGAGGCTTTGGTGCCACACTGAAGGACAAATGGACAAGTTATTGTTTAAGAGGCATTGGACAATTCACACAGATCTCTACATCAAAAACTAATTCACCCCACGACTTGCAAAATTACTTTGAAGGCATTGGTTCCATCCGAAAGCACAGCTACAACAGCAGTACACAATTGAGACGGTGCTTTATACGTGGCAGAACTGCTGAAAGATCACATACATGTTGGTCAGTGCAACTAAAGCAGCGATGTCTTAAGGGATGGGATGGGACACTGGGCAGCAGTTATTCAGTGTGTCAAGAGTAAGACCAAATGACATAGCCTATAAGGTTCAGGCATAAAGAGTACAGAAGGATATGGCTGGGTTAAAAAAAAGACAAAAGCAGCAGCCCATGTGTATGGTAAATCTCATTGGAATCAGCAAAGTGGCACAGAGCCAATAGCAGGACTAGGAATGCTCTGGATACGTGCATCAGATCTGGACAGGTTGTGATTCCAGATGGCCAAGAGACAAATCACATCCAGTTTCAACATTTTAAATGTTTAATTTTATTAAAAAGTCCTAACGGAGCTTCTTCTGAGCAGGAAATGGCATGATCACTGCTATGCGCTGTTCCAGGTGGGAAAGAGTGCATTATTGTCATTTTTATTTTGAGTGAAGTCCTCCTGGTGTGGAGCAGCTGCACGGTCCCTAGGCATCCTGAAAGGTGGCACTCCAAGAGGATGTCTGGAAGCACGGCTGGCATGTCCCAGAAGGGGCTGCTCCAACCAGTGCTGCACAGACGGCTGGGAAAGTGCTAGTTCCCCTGTTGGTCACTATGCTCAGAGTGCCAGCTTGGACACCAGTCTGCCAGGATTTAAACTGCCTGCACAAACGGCATGAACTTTATACATGAGAGGAGTAGGCAGCCTACGAGGGACCCAGCAGGGATGCTTTCCAAAATGATCTAAGGCATAGGAAAAAAAATAAAAGTAAAAAAGGTTTTTATTGCTAACGTGAAGTACAGTTTGAAAAATGCAAAATACAAAAACTTCCTAATTGGACAAGTTTTCTAGAAGCAACTTCCTACCACTCACATCAGGCATGGCCCAGAGTGTACTAGATATTTGAATTAGTGTCATGATCCAAAAAATCCTTAGGGATTTCTTAAAGGGAAAAAGTTATTGAGAAAAACTTATTTGGATTTTGTTTCTGTTCTCTCTAATCATGTTCTTCCTGCTAATTAAAGGCCAATATACTGCAGCTTAATAACTGTCCACGATTCACTGAGAAAGAGAATGAGCTGTCTTATTCTACATAAAATCATCCATGAACCTCCATCACATAATTTATTTTTGGAAGCAGGCTTGACAGCTGCTCTTCTGGACCTTGCTGGCAGCATGTTATATCTTGCCCCTCTGTGCATTGCACCTTGGACAACACCAGCACAGAGGATGCAGAGCACAGGACATCAGGGCAAAAAAGGCTAAGGGTCCAAACTATTAAACCTCACCAACTGGTCATGTATGCCCAAGGAGATTTCTAGAATTATCTTTAATTAGTGGTAACAATTCTGTTGTCAGAAAGAAGAGATGGATATGAGATTTGAAGCCCTTAGCCCCAGAAGTGTTTTGCAGCTGCTGGCAGGTAGACCACAAAATGCTTTTTTCAAAAGCCAATAGCTTCTTCTGAAAGGGCTTTGCCTTCTCTCCTCATGAGTTATAGAAAATAGCTTGGGAGTTTTAAGGCAGCAGGGAATAAAGGCTTCAGCTTTCTTGTAGGGGTTTGCTTTAGTGATTTTATCAGTCTCTGACTTAAGCAGAAGGTGATGTCAGGAGATTGTTAGGTCTTAGGAGGAGCATTGTTCTTGCATATAAGCACAGTATCTCTGTGTCTTCCTGTGACATAACATTACAACATCTTTTTATCTAAGCTAGTCAGTGGTAGAGTTCATTAAATAAAGCCAAACTATCCACACCACAGCTTAGAATATTCACTGCCAATGTTGCATAAATATAAACCCACAGGACTGCTTTAAGTAGATGGGTCAACCATTCAGTCATATCTGCTAAACAGCTGTGAAGTAGCAACTGTGATTTGCCTGCATCCCCTCAGTTAAACATAAGCCATGAATGTCTTACTAGAAGCTCTTTTGCAACAAGTCGACCTCTAAATTAGCTTGTAGATCCATTAGACCCAAAGCTTTGTTTATATTAGAACTGCCAGAGAGGTTGTAATTTGCTGTTCTTTTTAGTTATGAATACCATGGATTGCAAGACAAAGTGGAACAACACTGAACAATAAATTAATTTAGGGAACAGTTAACATCGATCCGTTCATGTCTGTTGCCAAGGGCATGGTGAGCCTAATTTTAAATTCTATTGAACAAATTAATGTGTAATTTCCTTATCATGAACAGTGCCTGATCAGAAGAAGCTTCAAGAGGTAAGGAGTGCTAATGGATCTTGAAATTGGATCCTAGCCATGGCAATGAGCCTGGAGCTGTGCATTACCATTAATGGATGGTCTATAAGTACAGTGTGAAGAGATAGCAGAGTGGTCATAGACACTTCTTCATGCTGGATTTTCTTTATCAACATTTCTTGTCTTTAGAGCATCTCTGCCTTCTTTAAAGATTTTTTTTTAAATGGCATCAGAATTATTTATTTTCTTTACGCTTGTTTCTTCTATTCCCTTGCACTCTTCTTCCTTTGGTTTATTTTTAAAGGCACAAAAAATAAACTTGAAGAATTTTAGGAATCAGCTGTGTCAACTTCTGTAGCAGCAGCAAACACAACTGCAATTTTTGTGTGACCAGATAAGTACATGTTCAGGCATGCACACAAACCTACCCAACTTCTGAACTATCTTACTGTGGCTTACTTGTGATTTAGTGAAGGAAACAGAGGAAAAGGATGAAAAGGGAAGATGCTATTAATTATATTAATTTATTAATTATCACCTCTTGGTACAAAATCAAATTAATCTCTTTTTTTTTGTTTGCTTGTTTTTTGTTTGTTTTGTTCTGTTTTGTTGTGTTTTGTTTTGTTTTGTTGTTGTTTTGGTTTCTGTTGTTTGTTTGGGTTTTTTTACTATGGGACAGAAAGACAATTATACCAGAAACAGACCTGCACTTCAACTGCATGTTGTTATTTTTGTTGAGTCTAGTTAGTTGATCTGGGTTCTGTAACTGAAAATTATTTCTTTTCTACTGACAATCTAAAGGGTTTTAAAACTTTATATGGAAGTTGGACTTTTCATAAAACCTTCAAAATAGTCAATTCTATGTAGCACAATTTCTTCAAAGAAACTAATAAACAGGAATGACTCCACAATTTTTTTAAATCAACCTTATTTTACAAGCACATTTTCACAATATCACCATAAATGTTTTTCTTACTAAGAAAAGAGCAATTTTCCTCTGGTTCTGGAGATCTTTGTTTCTTTTTTTCTTTTGTAAGGGCAAAATGCCTTTCCAAATTTCTCAACAGAAGCTTAGAAAAGGCAGAAATTTCATCTCCAGTAGAATCCAAACTGAATTATTTGATATCCTTGATACACAAACCCAACTAACAAGAGCAAACTGAGAGGACAAATAGCAATTTTCACAGAAGCAATTTCAGAATTGACTCACATAAATGCCTATCAGCAGCATATATCACAGGGCAGAGCTGCAGGATGAAGGAAAAACAGGAGGAGAGAGTATGTCCAAATGGGAATTTTGAGGGCTGAGGAGGGAAAGAGTAGTAGGGCACAGAAATTACTTTGATGCACAATGCAATGATTACCTTTGATTTCCCTTGTGCTGTAGGTTTTCCCTGATTGTACTGTAGAACTTGTTCAAGTATGGATTTATCTGTTTTGTATTGAGAAGATGACCTATCAGCCAAACACGATTCACAATTCTTATTGAGAAATTAATTTTTGTCTTCTCTAGAGAAGGTAGCTTTTGTGATAACATTTTGCTGTGGTGTTATTTTACAAATGCCACATATAATGTACAATAGACCAAATATCTTCTTTACCACTGGTAAATGCTCACTGCCATCCATCAATATCAAAGGTGTTTTATATATATGTCCATAACTGAGAAGCTGAGCAGTATTCTTTTTTACTAATTCACAATAACCATCCTTTTTGATATATTCTTAAAACATAGCCCAGAGAGGTATATTGTGTTTAAATAGCACGTGAGATCTGTTCCATGCAGAAAGGAAAAGTATAAAGATGAGCCTTCATTCAGCCAAAAGCAATCTGGAAAATTTTATTGCCTGTTTTTATTACTGTTCAAAAATTATGCCTTCTCAATCCTTTTAGGCTCTCCAAGTTTAATTTTTCATTGTCTATTGTTTCCAGTAATTATTCTTTCAGCTTTCTCTCTAGGATCTTTTTATTTTTCTGATAGCTCAATGTCCAGTTTTGCCAAGAGTTTTGCTTCCTTAGTAAACTATTCTTTTTCATACATTCTTTCTATATTCTCTCCTGGTTGTTCTCAATGAATAAAAATTGCATTTCTGGTGATGTATTTTTTGGTTGATTACAGATTAACACCCTTTGGTTTGAGTGAAAGAATGCAAAATGATACAAGAGAAAACCCCCACATAACTAATATGGGGGGATGATAGTCTGCTGAAAGCAAATATCTCATAGCTGGAGAAACTGAAACCCCTGAGGCAGAGCAGCTCAGTTCTGCATGGAACAAACTACTTGAAGGAGTGGAAAGTACATGAAAAATTTGTGTAGACATTTGCTAGGCATCAAGGTTTATATTCCTGGTTTCCTAGAATTCCTAAAACAATCCATCTCTAGTTTTCAATAAACAGCTCCCAAGTGCACTTAAAATTTTTTTTTCTTCACAGAATTACAGAATATGCCGAGTTGGAAGGGACCTATAGGGATCATCAAGAGAGCTCCTGGCCGTGCAATAGGTCACCCTAAGAATCACCCAAGAGCATTGTCCAAATGCTTCATTGAGTCTGCTAAGCTGGTGTCCAAATGCTTCTTGAACTCCCTGAGGAGCCTGTAACAGAGCCCAACCACCCTCTGGGTGAAGAACCTTTCTCTAATATCCAACTTAAACCCCCCCTGACACAGCTGCAGGGTCCTGTCCCTGTCACCACAGAGCAGAGATCAGTGCCTGTCCCTCTCTTCCCCTCTCAGGGAAGTTGTACCTGCAGTGGGATCTCCCCTCAGGCTCCTCCAGGCTGAACAGACCAAGTGCCCTCAGCCACTCCTCACAGGCTTCCCCTCAGGGCCCTTCCCCATCTCTGTTGCCCTCCTTTGGACACTCTGCAATAGTTTAAAGCCTTTCTTACATTGTGGCCCCCAAAACTGCCCCAGCACTCGAGGTGAGGCTGCCCCAGAGCAGAGCAGAGCAGGACAATCCCTCCCTTGCCTGGCTGGTGATGCTGTGCCTGATGTCCCCAGGACAGGGCTGGCCCTCCTGGCTGCCAGGGCACTGCTGGCTCATGTTCAGCTTGCCATGGACCAGGACACCCAGGTCCCTTTCCCTGTCACTGCTCTGCAGCCTCTCCTTCCCCAGTCTGTCTGTCCATCCAGGGCTGCCCCATCCCAGGTGCAGAATCAAATTCATTTTCCCTTGTTGAACAACTTCTGGTTGGTGATTGCCCAGCTCCCTAAATTTTCAAGGTCTCTCTGCAGGGCACCCCTGCCTTTGAGGCAATCAACAGCTCCTCCCAGTTTTGTATCATCTGCAAACTTCCTTGGTATCCCTTCCAGTCCTGTGCCCGGGTAATTCATGATATTGTTGAAGAGCACAGGGCCAAAGACAGAGCCCTGTGGAACCCCATTGGTGACAGGTGACCAGTCTGATGTCACCCCATCCACTGTGATCTTTTGTGACTGACCCATGAGCCAGCTGCTCACCCATCCCATGATATGTTTATCCAGCTGTGTGCTGGACATTTTGTACAAAGGATGCTGTGAGAGACAGTACCAACAGCTTTACTGAAATCCAGAAACATTACATGAACTGGCTTCCCTTGATCAGCTAGGTGAGTTACTTTGCCATAAAACAAAATCAAGCTTGATATGCAGGACTTTCCTCTCATGAAGCTGTGCTGGCTGTGACCAGTTATTATGTTAAGTGGATAAGGGAAACATTAAAATGAAACCTAGAACAAGATTAGAACTCAGACAAAACTTAAACTTACTGGAAGTAACCAATAGTCAGAATATTAAAGAGGGAAAAATAATTTGAGCTAATGAACTGTTTTTTCTATCTTTCCTGCTAAACTAAATGCAAGTTAATATTTTACAACTGACACAAACATAGCAATTATAAATGTTCTCCCTGCATAAAAATTCAAATTGAAATTGATTATGGATTTCTGAATTTCTTCTAACAACTTTGCACACAACATTTCACAACAATTTGGGAAAAAAATTAAAAGGAAATGTATCATTCTTTGCTCCACTAATCCTTAGAAAAAGAGCAGTGGACAAAATTTCATAGACCTACTGTATGTATTTTTGGAATTTAGCAGTGCACAAATTTGCTATTTCTCTCCACCATAACTGCCTTTGCTATTTCATTGGAATTATGAGATGCCCTGATGAACTTGTCAACTCTGCTTTCACAAATGTTCATGTAGAACATGTTTATTTGTCACAGGGCCATTAATCACAGGTAACAACTTCTACATTTAATATCACTGAAATGTCAATACTCAGAATAAAACATTCCCAAGTCCATGCTTAGGAAACTCTACACAGAAAAGCTATTACTCAGCATCTGTCATGAGTTTACTGATTAATTTAAAACAAAAGGCAAAAAAAGCAGTTTGTGGATGACTGATCAGTTTGGAACTAATGACTAATGACTTGCCACCTGTCCTGTACCAACATGTCTCAGTAATTTAAACCACCTTAACCCCACATTCAGACTATTAA
>VXBI01008053.1:20609-32337 GCA_013397375.1 Toxostoma redivivum | reverse complement strand
AAAAAAAAAAAGAGAGAAAGAGACAGTTACTTAAGGTCTGATTCCTCATAGGGACAGTGTTACAAAGATCTGAAGTGTCCACAATTTGCTAGCTCAAATTTTCCATACAATGGAAACAGTTAAGTACTAATAATGTGATATACAGATGCCACAATGTGGAGAAGCTGCTATTTACAGTAATTAACTGAAAAAGCTGAGGACACAGGTGGGATTAAATCCTGTTATTTACCAGGACCAGAGCAAAAAAAGTGCTCTAGCTGCTAACTCAGCCATCAGAAAGAGCAATCCATCCTTGGATTTTGGTGTTTTAACAGGCATCCAAAGAGAATAGTAAAATTGTTCCTTTGAGCATTCCTGTAATATGTTGGATCCCCAGCTCAGCATCTTCATCTGCCTAACTTGGTGTGTGATTATGTCGACTACTTCCCTGTATTGCTCAATCTCAAGTTATTTTGAGATGACACACCCAAAAAACTTCTCTTAAGAGAAAATGCTTCAACACTTTTTATACACAAGAATTGCAACCCACATCTGCTATTAGCCTTTGCAGTGATCCCCACTAGCCCCTTAAACTGCAAAACCACAAGATATTTGTGAACAATGAAAATATAGTGACAAAGCCTGCAGGTGAAATGGTTTAAATCTTTACACACAGGACGTATAGTCCTGCTCTGAGCAGCTCACCACCATTAGCTTTGAATATGCCCAGAATTATAAGGTTGGGAACTTAATTTTGGGAGGTGAAGATCACCTGGAAATTGAGTAGAGATGTTGACAATTTCAGCAGGATGGTTGTAGGTTAAAGGACTTTTGGAAATAGAATATTAAAATCTTTGGGTCCTGTGAATTTGTCAAAATATATTCATTGAGGGGCTTTAACTGGTTGGCCAGCATTCCTCTTCTGAGGACCCAGGCAGAAGAGTGACCAGAAGTGCATGATTCCATCACTACAGGAATCCTCATACTTTGGTTGAAAAGAAGATATGTACTACAGTCGCCAGCAAAATGGCAATTATTTTAATTTTATACTATTTCTAATCTCCAGGAATACTGTCTGAACATTACAAAAGAAATCATCAGAGATGGACAAATTCTTGCTGTGTGTTCTCCAAATATGGAAAATGCAACTGAGAAATTATCCCCACAAGATAAAACATACCAAGCAATTGTTAATTTGCTGGGTTTGGTCAGTTCTTCTGTAATTTCCAGGGCCTTGAATTCCAGGGTATGAATTCCATTCACACCATTGTTCATTATTTTCTTTCATTTTACAGCTGATTCCCATACATCTACATATGATCCAGTTCCTCTAAAATTGTCTTTTGATGTGTATAATAGTTAATGAATTCTCAAATAAAAACACAGGTGCATTAACCAAAGAGTTTACAAATGCTTTTAATTATGGGAACTGGATGCAGAGCACTCAGCAACTGTGACCTTTGGTTCAGCCTCTGAGAGTCTCATTACAATAGAAATGTCCCAGCAGCAGCAGCAAACAAGGGTCAGCTTTGTGAAAGATACCTATCAGCAGCTGCTTTCAACAAGTCAAGACAGAATTAAATACAGCAGCCAAAGTTTTGGAGTTGGTCTGACCTTGTACTCCTATTTGAATGGTCCCAGGATAAAAAAAGGTTGGTAATATCAACATTAAATGATCAACTGCTTCCCTCTAAGCAGGATAGCACTCTATGCAAACAGGAATAAAATGTGTTATTTACTAAGGTTTCACTAACATTTAAATTGGAAGAAAATTCAAAGTAATACTTCATAATGAGGTGAATTTTAAGTTCATCTATATGCCATGAACAAAATTTACATCTCTTGATCTTCTCTAAGGTGAAGTTTAGATTGGGTGTATTTTTAGTGTGTATCAGGCAGTGCTTGACAGAAAGTGCCATGATGGAGGTGGACATTAAAAGATTGTTTATTATGAAGTGTTCATTTTATTGGATGGAGAAGCTTTATAGTTTCCTGGCAGTGAGGTACTAACAGAGCTAAACCTTCTGGAAGAGGTGGAAATGCAGCAACACAAGCTTAATGAAGCAAATTCAAATACTTTTAACTTGAGGTAAATCTGGCTGAAGCCTGGGAAAAGTGGGACAATCCTCCAGAAGGTCAGAAGTTTGCAACATATCAATGTTTGACATAGATCTGAATGCAAAAGGGTTACTCCCTCAAAAGAACAAGAGAGTCCCTGGTTCCAGTCTGTCCTAGGGCAGGACAATTGCCAGCAGATGCCTTCCTGGCAGCTGTTGTACCGTGCTGGTTCTTATGAGCCCAATGGTTTCAGTGCAAGCAGCACGCTGGAAGTGCAGGGCCTGGGTTTATCAGCACCAAAGCTTCCAGCACTTGGATGGGTCTGAGCACGTTTACAAGCTCTGGGAGATTGCAGGCTGCTTCCCTGCTGTACTGGTTTGAAAAAAAGCAAAACCAGTGAGACTTCAAGTCAGTAATACAATTTTAATAGGAAAAAATAGAATACATGCAACAATACAAAATAAGACCACTGACAGAGTCAGAATACAACCTGACACCCTGACAGTCAGGGTGTTGGTGCAGCCCTGATTAAATGGTGACTGCATCCTCCTGGATGACAGATGTGGTTCTGTTGAAGCACTGATCCTGTAGAAGGTGCAGTTTTCCTCTGAAGGTCCAGCGATGATGTGGAAAAGCCTGGCTTTCTCTCCTGGAATTTAGGGGAAAAGGCTACTGTGGTGTTCTAAATCTCAGTTTTTATTTAGGTAGGAAAGGTATGGCTCCTCCCTGTGGCTGGATTATCTCCCAATGGGATGATGTACTTTTATCAGTCCTGCAGTGGGGCTTAATGGCCCTTTAACAGAAGATCTCTCCCATAGAGATAAGGATCAGCCCTTCTCTTGTTTCAACAGATGGTGATAGAATACATTTTGAATGTAAACCAGGACACCTGAAGACACCTGATTTCCACTCTCCCCAGCTGCTGGGCGAGCTCCTGGGGTGTGGGGGCAGCAGGCAGCCAGTGGGGAGCACAGACAGCACCTCTGTGCTTAAACTTGGTGTGCACCTCAGGGTGATCCAGGGAATTCCTTCTTCATTTGAAGCTCTCTACTGACTTCATGCTTAGCCCTGAGCAACATTTATTTAACTTCTATATGACTCAATTTCTCTGACTACAGCATGACCATGCAATAATACTTCCCCAGCTTTGAAGAATATTGTGCATACAAATCTCTGAAACATGTGGAATAATAACATTTTTATCATAGCCATTTTTCAGATTTTGAAATCCAATAACCCTTTCATCTGTGATATCTTTTGTGGACATATATGTTCTATTTTACCTGTGTCCTGGAGCAGCCCTTTCATTTGACAATGCTTGCTTAACCAAGCATTTCTTTATTTTAAATTCATATATCTGTAAACTCCTATAGTTTACTGATGCTTGAAATACTGGCTTAATTCCTCTTCTCATGTCATACATCACAACTTTTTTTTTGCTAATTTATACAGCATTGCCAATAAACGCATTTGACATATGTTACCCTGATGCATTTTAAAAAGACATTGCATAGAAACAAAGTCAAAGACCTGTATTTGACAAAGTGGAAACACACAGGAATTAACTTTGAGAAATTTCAAGTTCTTTCCATTCTGTGGAACAAAAAGAGTAATGAGGATGCTCTACATCAATACAAAGATATTTAGCACTCAAAGTCCAAGTCAAATAGGAATCAAGCTTAGGTCAGAAGATTGCATGCTGACTTTTGCAGCAGTATTACAAATTTCCCACATGACATTCATTAAAAATGCATAATATTAAAATCATAGCAAATATCTTGAACATGTCAAAGCTAAGATGCAGATATCTTTTCTTTTACACATCTGTCACCAAATTTACATTCAGTAGTGTCACTGTGAAAGACTAGGTGGACAGTCTTTCACACTCTTTAGAAGAATTCAGTCCTTTAACCCTTAATCAAGAAGATATTTTTTCTCAGTTAGGATGGGATAAGCTGCATTCAATAATCCAATACTTTAATAACATACAATACAATATAAATGTATACATCAGTAGATATTTGCTTGGGTTTCTCCCCAAAACACCACCTGTCTCGGGGTCCCAGTTGGGACTTTGCTGCCCCGAGATGTGTACGAGGGCTGGCCCGCGACCTCAGCGACGGAGAATAAATCACAGCGTTGCAGGTTTTCGGTCTTCAGGGAGTATTTATTAATTCTTATCTACAAGATTCTTTCTCAGCCCAACCGAGGTCTGCTCAGCAAGGCAACCATGGCACACTGGCTGCCCCCTCAGGGCGGTGTTATCTTTAATACCACGAATTATGCATTCTGTGTTTATCATTACTTTCCAATACCTATCACCCATATTGAACAGTGCATTTTCTATTCTAACCAACCCAAAGTGTCCACATCACAGCAGAAGATGGAGACGAAGAAGAAGAAGAAGAAAGGACTAAACACGCCCCTTTTCCTCCATCTTGTCTCCATAAACCCCCATCCCATAAATTCTAAAATCTACTTTTCCACCCTGTGATAATAATCATTTACACTCTTGAGGATTGCAAAGTCTCATACAAAGTTGGCAACCTGTTCCATGGTTCGGAATCAAACCCACAGGTGGTTTTGGCTGCCCGCCTGAACCCCAAAGCCCCCTGATAACAATTCTGGCAACTCTGGACTCCCAAAGGGACGTCCTGAGTTCCCACACACCTGTATAATCACAGACCATTTAATGAGTGCTTTGATTAGGGGTAGTTTAGGTGCCTCATTTGATGTAAATAATTTTGCAACAGTGTTTTGAAAAAGTGGCCCAGTACTTCATATCTGGAATATTTGCTATCTCTTCGTACATAACTAAAGCTTTATGCATGTCTATATAAAATAATCTGAACTTTTGAGAATTCTGTTCTTCATGCACCAAAAAGTAACCAAAAGACGGTGACAGTGAATCCATGGTCACTTTTCATCATGGTATAAGGTTAGTGGATGGGTTTCTAAAGGTTCTATATGAGTATCACTGCTTAATACATTTACAATGGTCTACAAATTGCAGAGTAACAAGTTAAAAAAAATGTGTGAATAACCCAAATCATCATCACCTTTGGTTAAATCTGCAGAGGTCAGAACATGAGAAGGACTAATTCAAGTTACGAAAATCATCAACACAATTAAGATATCTCTGCTGATATCTGGAAAATCACTTGAAGAAAATATAGTTTTGTAAATAATGTTTCATGTATAATCTTGTCTTTATCAATGGGTTAAGCAATATTCTGTGTTACTGATCCATAATGCAAAAATGCAGACTGCTCAAATGTCTCATGGCAGAGGGAGAAAGGAAATGTTACAGACTGCTGACCATGAACTTTCACTGCATGTACAACTGTTCTGAAAGGAAGTAAATAGGTTCCTGAAGTACATAAAAAATGGGATGGTAAGTAACACAGAAAATGTCTTTTATATTGTCACTGATACTTCTTACTTTAGGCTGTTATCTTATCAAAGAAAACATACTGCAAAAGTAGACAGGTTGAGTGAAGATAGGTAAGAACAAGTTATTGGTATGGGAAAAAGTCTCTACTTCAAAGACTAAAAGATTATTATGTTAAAAGATTAAAGGGGAGCATGATAAAAGTGCATTAAATAAGATTGAACTGAGAAAGTCGACTTTAAAGTAGACTAGGAAATCACTCTTCAACACACTGAAAGTAAATATTTCTAAGTAATAAACATAATTTCTACCCAACTTGTGATTACATAAGGGAAGCTATTTCCAGAGCATGGCTTTGACTATAGAAATTGAGAAATCTTGAAAGTGTTTAGATGAACAGGTGATGAATGGCCCAGTAACAGCACTTGTACCATTTCACGCTCAGGTTTCCTTTTTTTCTGTGATATTTAGAGCTTGATTCAGTCACTTGGGTCTAAGCATGCATATATCCCTAGTGCAGTTTGAGATGTGCTATGTCCTATTGAAAATGGGATGATGACTTGGTTACAGTGGGGAGTCTCAGATGACTCTAGGCATTCTAGAGAGTGACAATCTACAGACCTTGAAACTTACCACTGTCAAAGGAAAGTCTGATCTACAGTAGCCACAGGTCTACTGTAGTGTGAAACATCACAAGATTCTACTGAGTATTTCCACAAGAATTAAAAACAACTTGGTGAAGAAAAAACATTCTTAGTGAACACCAAAAAGAAAATTACTGAAAACCAACCTGTAGTCAAATCATTACTTTCAACAATACATTCAACAGAGAACCCAGATTCTGCAAGACAAATTCCAAAGGAACAGAAATATAGAAATTATTCAGTTCTCCCTTTGGTTGCCTCTATCCACCTTACAGTAGGTCATGCAGCTCTCAAGGTTAGTGATAAAACCTACTGCCTGCTGACTTGCAGGTCTATGATTGCAGCAGGTACCTGATAAATATTTTCCTGAATATACTTTTAGGAAAAGCTATTATGTTCAGGCCTGAGGGGGTATATTCTCACTTCAAACCATTTTCTTTATGGATAAATTTCTTCCTTAAGTTCTGTTGAACTACTATAAACCTGTAAGGACCAGTTTGTCTCATTTTCCAATGAAGGTGATGCTGAAAAAGAAGGGAATATAAAATATTGGTTTACCTCATTATGGAAATATGATTTCTGCCAAACAAATGAAAAATGTATTATACCTATTTAGAACATAAGCATTCTATCAGGAACATAAACATACTGCTTCAGGAATGTTACATTTGTATGTATAAGCAAATATTTTTTTTATTTGAAGGAAATACCTTATTAACTTATTCATGTTAATTAAAAATCCGAGAGATCCTACATCCTAGCAAGAGCAAACAATGACATTCATCATAAACAATGGAAATATTTGAAATTTGAAAGAACATAAATGGATTTCCTTTAAATTGGCACACTTTTTTCCAAACCTTCTGTCATGTATAGAAGAAGGTTTAATGGCCATGTTACCTGAAAATGCACATCTATAGTGGGGAAACAGACAACTTGTGTAGCGTCTGTTCTGAGGTAATTTTCTATCCCATTGTCATTAAGTAGAAGATGAATCCTTTAATTATACTTTAAAATTCAGTCATGCTGTTATCCCACTAGTTAATTCAATTAAAATGAACCCTTGTTAATTCAATCAAAAGGAATCAAACTAACTCTTGAACTGTTTTTCTTCCTTGTGTTTTTCTTTTGGAGGAGGTCTGAGGGGATAAAGGGAAGCAGGATGAACTAACACCAGTGTGCTTGTCCCTGGACCCTAACAAAGCAAACCTTACACTCTTTCATGCATATACAGCAGCTCCCTGTAGGAAAGGGCCCTTCACTATTTCAGTAGCTTTTCCACATGCTCAGTTTTGTCTGTCATCCCCTTGTTCATGTGCAAGCAATAAAGATATCATCAAATCATTAGATATGAGGTTAAAAATGGTGATGGGAATGGGGGATGATTTATTTTATATGATGTGCATTTTTATTTATGCATTCATGAAGGCCATGTCTGCAAGATCTGTAATGCCAGCTTGCACACACTGCACAAATATGAATAAATGAATAATTGTTTTGATAATATTAAACAGCATGTGTGATGTAGCAGAGCAACATCTGTTATTAACAGGATAAACAAAAGGAGTTTTTACTGATTGCGTGTCATTCTGCATACGGGAACAATGTAATAGGCCCAATTTGGTAACTCGTTGCAGACAGCAGGAGGGATTGTGTAGGCCTGCTGTGAAAAACAGGAACAAGATTAGAGCAACAGTTCTTTTAAATGTGGAAAGCAAAAAAGCTCTGTAAAAGTGCTAGAGGAGGAAAGAATACAATGTATATAGAATTGCCTGAGCTCGTAGAAACCATTTCTCTTTTTGAATGTTATCATCTTCCCTTTATTTTTTCCTGTGTCCTGCAGTGAGCTGAATAGCAGTAGCCAAGTAACCTGGATTTCAGAGGAATCTGTCAATGTTAAATACGTTTAGGTGCCACCTAAGATAATAACTATACAGTTACAATATCCTTTATGACACCTGGAAGCAGGAAGGATAAAAACAAGTATTTCCTGTTCTAAATGTATTAATAAATCTTGATTCAAAGAATGATAATGTGTACTGAGGATTACCCAAAAATGCAGAATTTGGTTTTGGCTATCTAGTTGAGCAGAAATAGTATCTCACTGCTGCTTAGAGAGGTGGTGTGACTCAACACAAACATCATTGTCCTCATTGAGGTCACCATTGTCACTTTTCTGATCCCAAGATGAACTTACTTTCAAGAAAATAAGCCAACAGAAAAGACACCTCTAAGGTTACTTCTCTATTGTTTAAGAATGGTGAGCCACTTTTCTCTGGGGAAGAATGAATGCAAAAGTAAATACAAGAGAACACAATGGACTACACTGATGAAGTTATCTGTTCTAGATGCTGCTTGCTATATAATGAACTATATGGTGAAATTTGACCTTCTATCCTCCAAAGTGATTTATAAATCAGTGTGTCACAGTGTCTGTATGGGTATTTCCTCACTGGTTTTACGGAATTATCATATTTTGCAACCACTTTTGTATGATTAATTATTTCCAGATTTTGATTGGAAGCCCTCAGGTGTCTCTGAAATTAACTCTGTTCTGAATCCATACCTGAGCTCCACACTCAGCACCACCCAGCTGCAGCATCTTTACCTGATTTATCTACAGCTACCTCATCACTTGATCTCTATCATATATTTAAAACCATACAAAAAATGAAATCTCCTTTCTTAGCTAAATATATCAAATGGCTGCCCTTCAAGAGCTTTCTGAAAAATTAGAGAGGCGCATCAAAACACAAGCAGCAAAGTACTTTGGAGAAAGAGTAGTACAGCTGTGTAAAAATGGGGGACTTCCTCTCCTCTGCCATGGCCAGAACTGACTCACTCCATTTCTCACACAGAACAAGAAGACTTCTGCTCCTTTCATCCCACCTCCTGATGATATGGACTCTCAGTCCTGAGCTTGCCTTCTTTAGAATGCTGTCATGAATAGGCTTTCAATTACACAGTGTGTCTGAGACAACAAGTAAATGCTTATGTTCTCTGACTTGTACAATTCTTTGCTTTCATTCAAATATCTAGTTGTTTGGGTTTTTTTCTAACATGCATAGAAATGTAAATGTCTCTTTCAATTATTTCATGTATAACAGAAACTTGGAATTTTTTTGTATTTTCACTTCTGAATGAGGCAAGAATATTTCATTCCATGCCCATCATTTGTCTTTTCATTTCACTTTAGAATTATTTGTGTACAAAACTGAGAACATCACAATGAGCTCATGACATCACTGTAAATATAAGCAAGCTTTTCTAGTGAACATTCTGTGAGTTGTAGCAAACTGACAAGTGTGAGTTTTGCACGGGTATGAATATGAATTCTTCCTTTTACTCCTTCTTGATGAGCCAGAGTCGTTTCTTTAGAAAGGTATAGGACATTTTCATGAATATTCCAGTATGTTAACATAATCACTGAAAGACATAGCAACCCAAGAGAGGGGTACCATCAATAAATATCAGACATTTTACCTGAATCACCAGTGAATCTTAGCAATCTTCCTAGAACAGACATCAATAAATATTTTCATCTACTGCTTAATCCAGTATTTAGTACAGAATTGAACAGGTCAAACAGAAAGCATACAGCTTGCAGGACTGGGACAGCAATTTTCTTCTTGAAGCAAATCCAAAAATATTTGAAAGAATAGTGGGGGTGAAAGAGGGATGTTTGCTGTTTTGTAAGCAATTAAAACCTGTCTCTACCTGATACCAAGAGGACAAAGTAGTAAATCTTATACTGCCAATCAGAATTAAGTTAGCATGTACCATGGGAGGATTTTTAAATTATCACAGCAGGTTTACATTGTAGTCTTGCTTACTGATTGTTAATACACCTTATCTCTCAAAGATCCAATATTAGAAACAACACCCTGTACTCTACTTCATCTATTCCACAATAAATGAAAACTACAACACCATAGGGAGATCCTAAAATCCCCACAGGTACCAAGGAGAGAACTTTGGAACAACAGAAAAAATGGAAAATCTGACCTCTAGCTTTTCAGAAGTTCATTCACACCCTTCAAAGCAGGGTTTTAATGCATCTTTTATGGACCTTAGAGAAAATGGAACAAGACCAGTGATAGCAGACATAAATTTTGTGGAAGGTAAAAACCAAAATGACAGTCTGCTCTTTGCTTTATGAAATCAGGATGCCAGACAATCTGTGTTGCTAAAAAAGTGCGTTTTGGTCTTCCTTTAAAGGAGAACCTTCACTTCTGAAAAAGGTGATACAATCCCACTGAACGTTCTCCTCTCCTAGCATTAAGGAGAAACATAAGGTGTCCCCTGATGCATTCATTTCTGTGTCATTAAATGTCTTTGCAGGACACAGATTCATAGCACTACCACAAAAAAGAAGGCATTTTGATATCTGAGATGAGCGACACAAAAGATTATTTTCACTAGGATGTCTCATAAATAATACTGATATATCCTAATGTAGGATAATGTAGTACAAGTTGATCCTTAAGAATTTTTTTCTAAACTGTTGTTGGATATAACTATGCAACACAATTGTAGTCACACAATTGGTACAAAGTAAATATAGCTTCAGAAAGGACTCACAGTCCGCACTTTCTAGTCTGAAAATATTAAAACAAAGGAATAAATAAATAGGATATGACTTGTGAAAGCAAACAGACAAAAACTCCCTCAAAAAGTACTTTCAAGATCCAGTATCTAGAAAGAGATTTTTTTCAGATAAAGCACCAAAAGCAAAAAAAATAAACACTATTATTTTCATGCAGGTTTTGAGAAATACATTTGGTCCAGTATTGCATAAAAAAATTTACTACATTGTCACTGACATAAATGTCTGTGACTTGATTTGCATAAAAGAAAGGGAAACCAGGAGTTGTTATGGCAGCAAAGAGCAGGAACATGGTTGCAAATCTTTCTTCCATCCTATGTTAATTAAATGTACCACAGTGTGTGAAGTAGCTCTCAGCAAACTTGTATTTTAAAATTCTTGAGTGTAATTGAAAAACTCACTGCAAAGAATGCAAACGACTGCTGGACAGATCAAAGAGCATATGAAGAGTTATTTAGCAGGTTGGCTAATGGAAAGATAATGGCTTTTATGAAGATGATGGAACAAAAATAAAGCAGCAGACCTGAGGATAAATTAAAAAATGGAAAGAGGCCTTGTAAAATGAAGCAGTAACACAAATCCATTAGCTGTAAATACTCGGTAATATTAATCCTGTAAATGGTACTCCACGTCCATTTTGCACATCATCTTGGGTGAAAGGTGGTAGCTTGTAGCAGAAAATAGGTGCTCTTTTATTTTAATGGTCCTGAATAAGGCTGTTGGCCATATTGACAGCTGTGCTGAGTAGCAGCTGGTAGCTAGGCAAAGTTGTTTAATGTTTATAACAATGAATAATAGATTTGTATGGTTTAGAACTAAAAGCTTTTTTTATAAGTATCTCGAATAGATATTCTAAAATGTTGGGAAAATATTAATTCAAAGGTATTTTTCTATAAAAATGAAGTTTTATTGAAAGAAAAGACAGAAAAAGGATGAAGGCAATTTTACATACCACATACACTGATTCATTAATCATATGCTCACTCAGAAGCATAAATTAAAGTTAAAAAAAAAAGAAGAAAAAATTAAATATTTTATTTACATTAAATA
>VXBI01008053.1:0-20599 GCA_013397375.1 Toxostoma redivivum | reverse complement strand
TCCTTCCTTCCTTCCTTCCTTCCTTCCTTCCCAGATAGATGGAATATTTTAGAGACATAGGAACACCAGGTGCTTAAAGGTAGGAAGAGAGATAATCAACTGTTCTGATAGTTTAGTAAATTGATTTATTAAGTCATTAAGTAAACAAACATTATTTAATGGTGTGTCAAGTTATTACAACGTTAAAAAAATAAAACTAACCCCACCACCACCGTGTTTAAAAGGCGTAAATTGAAAAACCTTAACCACAACTGTTTTCATAAAATCGAGCAGGTCACTCTCAGCCACTCTGATCAGTTCAGCTTTTTCAACAAAAAAACTAGTATTGATGGTTCAAAGGAGGAGTTAAAAGTTCTAATGCAGCCTTTCACTTGAGTTCAGTCCTGTAGACAGTGCATAATCAGTTTTTAGAACCTGCTGTGTTCTTTCAATTTCTGAAATGCATATAACAGGTCACAGACTGGGTTTATTTTTGTAGCCATCTACTACTCTCAGTGTCTCTACTTTGTAAAAAACTTTAACTCATGAGGGAAGAAAAGCTATTTTGTGCATTGTGTTCTTTAATGCTGAGAAGAAGAAATTTCTGAAAAGCTTACTGCTATTTCTTTTTGTGGAAGAGTGTTTCATCCACCTGACTCATCAAAGGTCCTGGAGAAAAGGAACTGGACACTGAGGAGCCGCCTCTCTAAGAGGGGTTCAGTATTCAGTAATATAACCTCACTCACATCTAACTGGAACTGACAATATACCAACTACTGGATGCATTGACAATTCCTATTTTCTGTTTTTCAAAGGCCTTTTTAGACAGTTGCCTCTCCACAGGTTGACTTTTATGTTCATACACGGATGATCTTAATGGATTAACATTGCATTTGGATGACCTGCCAAATCTGTGTCTTTGGAAAGCCAACTCTGCCAGAAAATACCTCTTTTCATTCTTCCTAGATCCAAATCAGTAATCTAGAGAAGCACATCTTCAGGAAAGTTCTGTTTAGCCCCTAAGTTTGATCCACTGTAAGCCTCAAAGTCTGGTTTACATTTAGAACCCATTATACTCTTCAGTGGTGTACAAAACAACTGCTTCATGCTGCAAAATTCAAGAAATAGAAATAGGTGAGAGTGGTTGGGTCACTTGCAATCTCAATATCTTTTAGAGCATGTCACTGCATGAAGTCAGTAATATGATGTAACATCTTGGCAATATCTTATCCAGTCTTCAAAGGGAGTTTGATAAAACAAGCTTTTCTTTAAATGAGAGACAGAAGAAGGAATAGAAAAAGAAATAACGTGTTTCTCTTTAAATAAACTCTTTATCATGAGGAGGAAATGAAATCTCTTCAAATACTAAAATAGGTTTTCTAGTTTTAAAAGACTATCATTATGAAATTAATTCTAAAGAGCAGAATTATTCTGTCAAAAACTAGGATTTTAAATTACTTTGAACTAAATGAAACATCAGCAGAGATCGCCCTGTGTTTCACAAAGCTGATTTTGTGGTATTTCATAACATTTTTGCATGCTCAGACAAGTTAATAAAGAAAACTACTTATCCAATGATGGCCAACCACAGATACCTGATGTGCAATTGTAGAGCTGCCAACAGTTCCAGAGTTCTTCTCTAAAACATCACCTGGGTTTCCTATGTTGTCAAGCTATGACATGCAAAGGCATTGTAAGTGCTGTGAGTAATGAAGTTTCTAATCATGGCTCTGAAAATGCCATCAGTCTCTAAATTTTCAATGCATGGTGGTAAAAAAAAACAAAAAACAAAAAAACAAACAAACAACAGAGAAGTTTTGCCCTTTATAAAAGAAAGTTAAATGATAAGCAAAAGACAAATGCACCATTCTGCAGGACATAATCTCTGCTGAGATAAGAGATAATGAATATTTTTAAATTATTATTGCAGTTTTTAATAAATATAAATACATTTTTATATATTTGTATGGACATTTCTGGTGGTCAGGTACGGAATGGAGTTGAAAGAAGCTGTCATTATTTTTATGTGCATTGGAAAAATTGGAAATTGATGTGGCATTCCGTGATCTACCAGGAATTTAAAAAAAAAAAAAAAAAAAAAAGGGACCTTTTGCATTTGGTTTTCTGACAGGGAAATATTTGATTTTCTGGAAATTTTTGATTTTTTTGAACCAAAAAATAAAACCGCATATCTTCATTTCGGTCAATATTGATTGTTTACCAGAGAAGATTAACTATAGGAAAAACATGCCTGTCAGATTTAGGCATAATGGTAATGTATGACATTCAGGGTCAGAGTCAGCTAGGCAGAGAGCAGACCTGCACCAGCTCATGGCCAAAGACAGCATTTCTGCTGCCCAGTGACTTCACCCAGGGGCTTTATCCAGCTTTGAGGAACACATACAGTTTCACTGTCCCATACAGTTCATGAAAAAGAGTTCAGTTCATAATCCTTCCTAATATCACAGTGCTTCTCAGGTTTGCTGTCTATGTTCACCCTGGGCTATTCTCATTTCCTAGTATTGGCACCACACCATACCTACAATGAAAACTTTTGAAGACATTTGAAAACATTTTGAAGACATGGCAAATCATCAGTGTAAAATGCTAAGTCATGGCCATTCTCAAACATCCTTTGAAAGGCCACAGAAATCTAAGATCTTCTGACTTACAAAACTCATAGAAATTCATGTGAAATTTAGTACTTATTAGTTATGTAGTACTTATTTATTTACACTCATAGTAATTAAATACATAGAAAGCCTGTGAAAATCTCTGGATGGGTAATAAATTAAAAACAAGAAATTTCCTGTCTCTCTAAAGGAAAGACATGCAGAAAAATTAGTTTTCACCCACTCTGTGGATGATAGCCCAAGAGCCCAGCAGCATTAATGAACTGGCTGGTGGGTGCCCATGCACATAGCTCAGTACGGTGCTCAGTTTATCACAGTGAGTCCTGGAAGAGGCTGCTCCTGTGAGGGAGGATGCAGTGGTTTCCAGGGCAAGGATGCAATGGAAACAAAGGTTTATGAGTTTTCCTGATACCAAAACAGCTCATTTTCCTGATGCCTTATGTTTCTGTTTTTATATTTTTCAGGTTCTGTGCTGCCTTAGTGTGTAACCCTGAACTTCATATACTGAGTTAGTAAGGTCTTCTCATGGTTTAGATAGACAAAACAATCCTTTTCCAGCCTGAGAACCAAGGACACCATTGCAGCTTCAGGCCCAAAGAGTGTAAAAAACGGCGAATTGAGAAGAGCAGACTGGGAGGATGGGACTTCGTAACCTGAAGCTGTAATTGGACAATTAACCCCAATGTGTAAATGAACCAAAACTTAGAAAAGTGTGAAAACTCGTGACTCAGAGTCCATCTTGGGTCCATCTTGGGTGGAGCCATGGCCAGGCTCTTGTACTGCTCAAGGTGTGTCCTTTCAAGGCCTTTTAATAAATACATGCTTTATTCCTTTAACACTGTCTAGCCTCTGTTCCAGGTAACCTCTTTAGGCATCATCCTAAAAATATGCATGTACTCTTAGAGTCTTCATGCCACAGGAAGCAACTTTCTAGCAAAATTTTAAGTATTGACCACTGAAGGCTTCTAGTTGCAAGTGCATCAAATAACAAATATTTTCTGAACTCATTTAGTCTGTGTCCACTTATATTTTTCTCAATTTCTACAGGAAATTGGTGGGCTAAGTAAGTAAAATGTGCAATAATTCAGAGAAAATTAAACAGCTTCTCTGTATGGGAGACGTGAATGTCACATTTCCAAGGATGGGCACAGAAGAATTTCAGGTATAAGTTTTCATATAGGTTTCTTGAAAGAGCTAGGAATAACAATCATCTTACTTTATTTTTTACATTAAAAATTAGATGCCAAGCCACTTGGTCAGGTCACTCCTCTGCCATTACTGGGGAGACAGTCACTGCAGGAAAGGAATTCTTCCATTTGTTTTTCCCTATTACTTAGACAAGAGGTCTAAAAGAGCAGTGAAGACAAGATGACAAATGGTAGATGAGCTAATCCTCTCCCTTTGGGACTAATAACAATGTGCTCTAACAGTGCAGAGAAAAGTGTCCCTTGGTGAAAATCTGGAGTCACGTTTTTTCCCCTAGGGAGCCTCCTGTCTATTCTTAATGACGAAGAAACTGTGGTGGCTGTCTATTGTATTCCTCCTGAGTACACAAAAAGGTTATGTGCACATTATAAAGCTCCAGAAAGGAATGGATCCTCTGAAATGTGAAGGCTTTTATGGCATCATGTTGTTGCTGCTGCTTGCCATCTTCAGGTGCCCATTTATTTCAGATCACACAGTGCCTTGCTCCAACCTGTGTAACAAAACACAGGGATACAAAAGAAGTGTCACTAACAATAAAAATCTACAGCATCAAGAACCAGTATTTATTGTTACTAATATTTAATACGGCTTTGGTTTGACATATGATACCTCATTTCAGGGAAATTCAAACAAATCCTTGCACTTTTGACAAAAGCATGATTTTTAAAACTATAAAAGAAGAATACTTATTCATCCCAGATATCTGCCACCTGAATTTATCACTTTGTTTCAAATTTGAATGCACACCCAAGATTTTAATGCGTGATTTCCACAGATGTTTTCTTTGTACAGAAAGAGATGTGATTTTAAAAATTGAATTTTGTGTTATAAAATTTTCTTATCATTAGTCTAATGGTTTCTTTACTAGTAGCATAACTGAGGAAAAATCAAGTTATGTAAGATCACAGCTCATAGGGTCTAAATTATAAACAAGCCACTTAGGAATACTTGAAAACAAGTAGTAAAATAAAGTATTTCTCAGATTTATATGTATTAAAAAAACGATTTGTGTAAAAAAAATTCCTCAACTGATTTCATTAACTTCACACCTTTCTTTCCTTGCAAGTCCAGTAGATATTCGTGGAAATTTGGATCTTTTACATTGCATGTACATCTTATTTGGTATTCGAACATCCAGAATTTGCATTTCCAAGTCAGCACTGATATGTGTAGATAAGATGAGACATGAAGTGTCTACTTCTGCTCACACCAGAAGCCATGTAAGGAACTGAAATTTAAAACAAAAATATTGGTCAGGTCAAACTCAGACGTGCTCATTTGGGTAAGATATAGGTGTCTGGAAAACCATTTTGACTGCAATGCAAAATCACACTTATGAATTCTGTGCTTTGGATTCAAGTGATCCAGGCAACTGGATGGCAACTAGGCTGATGGCTATAAACAAAGAGGCAGACAGACAGGCAGAAAGACTGAGGCAGACAGAAAAATATGAAAGAGAATGAAGAACAACAGAAACAACTAAATTATGTCGAGTTGTTCATGCACGAGAGTCATTCTCAGAAAATTTACTAAAATTTACCTGCTATTGGTAACTAATCACTTGACATCTAACTTTATATGCTGCCAATTTGTGATAATACAGAGAATTCACAAGAATTCCAATAGTATGTGGAAATTTGTGCATGTCAATATGCATGGGCAAAATCCCCAATATTTGTAGCAATTACGACCAGTATAGCATCTCTTAATCCAGTCAAAGATTAAATATATTTTTTCATGCTATTGGATTCCCAAGAAAAGGAAGAGTTAGAAGTCCTCACAGTATTCTTCCATTCTCTGAGATCCCACATTAGCACAAGTAGAAACAGTGCTGCATACATTTCTGATATATATATTGTCTTTATAAAAAAATTAAACCAAATTAGGAGTTATATTCAGTCTTTGAATTTAGAGCAGATTGCCCATGAAAACAAGAAAATTTGTGGCTGCTAATGTTCTCTATTACTTGGACTCATTCTTATTGCTCATTAGAAAAAAAAAAAACTTTTAAAAATTACTAATAAGTTTTAAAAACTTCAACCAGTTGAACTATGTTTTTACAGCCTGGACACATGCCTCTGACTGTTCTGTTTGTTTTCATTTGTGCATGTCTTTTTTTAATCTTTGCCAATACAATTAGGTTATCTTAAAGAACAGAGGAATGAGGTCAGGGAAAACATTTCTTGGCAAAATTAGACAATTCTGAACATTTGCCCAGTGAACGTCACCCATTTTGTGCACTTCAATGAAAAAGGGTTCCTATCCAGAAAATAATGAGTATGCAATTAATGGTCATCTCATAACATATGCACACAAGGGATTATTAAAAGGTTGGCCAAACTTCTGAGTGCTTTTGGTTCAAACTTTGGATTGCTTGGACTTGTAACTTAATCATGCCCTTATAACACAGCTTGTTGTTGCCATTTGCAAGTCTTATTCATCTCCTCATTGAGTGTTACTGCGCAATATTTTTTCTTGTAACTCATTGCAGCATCCAGCTCCCAGTGAGATTAATGCAAGGATCACAATTATGTCACCTCTTCACAAATCAAACAATGCCTTTCTATAACCCAAATTCCAATTGCTGGTAATAGAGTGGTTCCAGTGTTGGCTGGGTTCAGCTTTTCATACTGCTGTCCTGCTGCTGGCTTATCGTTGTTGGGTTGTCTGGCTCCTGCTTCTCTCTCCTGTTGCAGCTGGGTTGGCTTCAGGCTATGATGATTTTGCCTGCAGTCCTTATCTCCTGCTGTTCTATCAAGGACAATAATGCTTGAGGCTGAACCTTAAATTTCTAAACCCTTTATTCTGCAAAGCCTTAAGGCACATTTTACTGCTTCAAGAACCAAATCACAGAGTGATAAATTGGTAGGTTTGTATTATTTTCTAATTTTGGGAAATGAACTTATTTGTGGCAAACCTTGAGCAGAGTTGCTATAAAGACTGTACAGTAAAAGTAGACTTATTTTTTAATACAAGAATCTCTGATTTCACCTTTCATATACACTGGTTCTCTTACAGAACTTCTTTTGGCAAAGAGCAAGTTGGCTAATACTGTAACATAAAAACACTATGCATAGCTCCTTTCTTGTAAGTGCAGGGAGAAAGCCTACAGTAGGTGATATGCCATTCACGACTTTTTGACTTTGTACGTTTTCTCAGGAGAGTTTTTAAAACATGCACTCACCAACTTGCAACTAAATAATTAATTGTCAGAAGACTGTGCTCTAGTTTACCATTTTATATTTGGAATGATAGACACTCAGCTATCCAAGTAATGTGTGTCATGTAAATCCCACATCAAGAGAGTCAGAATCTTTTTTTCTGTATCATATTTGTTGCATCAGATCAATAATAGCTTTGTAAAGTTTAAGTGAAGTGTATAAGTTATTTATAATAATCAGAGCTTTCTGAAATGGTACTGCTTTTCCACTGTGTCCATTGTCCTACTGCTTGACTCTCCTTTTTTGTTCCTTTGCAAGGGAGAAGAGAATATTTACAGATCCTTCTAGTTCCATATATTCCTATAAAGCAGTAAGTTAAGTCATTAACAAAGAGCTTCAGATTTGGAATAGTTCAGTGGAAAGCAATCAAGGTATTTATATGATTAATGCTAAAAGTGGGTAACTACATTGATTGGGACCTAAAAGAATAATCTTTATTTATCTGCAGATTGAACATTTTATATTTGCATTATATTTGCTTTGTTTTGGTTTTCATACCATTATGTCTTATTTCAGTGTTAGCAATACAACCATAACCATTTAGAAGTCCTGGAGTATTCCAAAGTATAAAAACCTGTCAAATTTCTTTTTAAAGAATCCTTTGGGCTTAAAAAGTGCTGATAATCACTAACAGGAGCAAAAGCAGTGCTTTTTATTGAAGAAATATGTCAAGAGAAAGAATGCAGCTCACTATGATTTAGATTTAGATTTAGATTTAGAAGTGAGTCAAAATACATATTGCCTACACATACTGAGCAACTGATATTGCCTTTTAAATATAGTATTTTTAGTACTGTAGAAGGAAGGCATTTAAAGATAAAGCTCTGACATCAACTTGACTGCAGGGACAAATGTGTATGTTTGTGTTATGAAATAGATGCAAAGGACCCTATGTACAGTATATAAAGTGCATATTATATATAGATACAGTTGCTCCCATGTCAAGCATCTCAAAACACTCTCTAAGGAACACTGTTCATAAAGATAATTTATTTGACTTCTGGTTTCTATAAAGAAACAAAAATGTTGCAAGATTAAAGCTTCATTTTGCTTTATTGTAACTAATAGAAAAATCACATATTGACCTTTGCAGAGTACTGATGTCAGTGTGTGACTTTTCCAAAGTTGCTCTAGAGGTTTGTGAAAGAAATCCTGTGCTGTTCCTACATACTCTGTAGGACCATCCTTCATTCTTGCTTCAGATACTCAGGGCTAGTAACCACTTTCTCTAATGAAAAATGATAACTATTGGTCAAAATTCATATCTATATAGTGTTCCAAGTTGTCATTGGTTTGAGTGATAAAAGCAAGTTCCAGATTTCATTTATAATTAAATGTAATTGTAAATTACAATTAAAACAAGTACCAAAAATGGTAGAAAACACCTGATGTTTTATCTTGAGGAAAAAAGGCTCCCTTTTCTATAAATTCATAGTTCAGGGCTCCAAAGTTTCAGAGTTAAGGTACAACAGAAGCCAATCTTTATTTGAGAGATAAAAAAATATGTTTATCTCACCTTCTAATCTTGTTCTTCTGGCTCCAGCAATACATCCTCAGCTGCCAAGCAATCTGAATGTACATCTGCCTCCAAGGTGTATCTGCCTCCAGAACTATACAGAAAGTGGCCAGCTGTGATGACATATAAACCAAAAAATACTTGGAGAAAGTGAGGAAGAAGCAATGTCTCAATGACACTTTTGCAACACATCATCTGTGAGGGGCCAGCACAGAAAATCTGGCTGCTAATCAGAGCTGGATACAAGCCATGAAGTTCAGCTACAAATGCAAACTTTTCTGAAGCCTAGGGACATTTGGCTTTGTGCATTCAGTAAATAGAGAAGGGCTAGTACTAAGTGGAAGTATTTTAGCTCATATAAATTAGGGGGGTGTTCTGGTGCAGATGTTTACTTCAGATTGGTGTCCATTAATACTGCTGTATGAGGACACAGCAGGAAATAATTGCAGATTGAAGGCTATTGACAGAGTTTTCCACAAAACTACTTGTCCTGTTTAATAGGCTTGTTTTTTGGGATATAATTTTTGGTTCAAGAAGAGAACAATGGGTTGGTAAAGGGAGGGAAACTGTCCCTTCTCTGTGTAGCTACAGAGTCTGATTTCACAGAAGGCTGTGGGATGTATTAGGAATCAGTAAGGAGAGACAGAGAAGCAATTAGGAGCTTTCAGCCCAGGCAGAGAAACTACTGAGAGAAGAGGGCTGCAGAGAGCTGTGTCTTGGCACAGAAAACCAATTTCATAATGACCAGGAGGGAATTACTGTGTTTTCTGTTACTCAGGCAATCAATATCTTACCCAGAAGTCCTGACTACATGGACCTTCTCAGCAGACAGAGTAGGCAATGAAAGACTGAATTTAAAGCCTTTTATTTTCATTGCTTTTGCCTATTTTCATTGCTTTTGAGTTTCCTCTTCTTGAAAGTTAGCTGTCTAGTTATATCCTAATGAAAATTTAGTAGATTTTAGGTTGATTTATTGCAAAGATACATGGCTAGAAACCACATAAAGGCATTCAATCACAAGAGATGGGACACACAGAAGGTGAATTTTCTTTGTTCTCACGATAAGACAGTGAGAAAACCAAAGTGTTTATTTGTTTACTGAGCTCTGCACTTTGCTCTGAAAGGATATTGTTTTTCACATTGTTGTTCATGATTCATGCCAAATCTTCATTCAGCTTGCATGGGCCAGATAAAGAAAAAATATTTGGTTTGTATTTTACTTTTTTATTTTGTTGTTTACATGGAAGTTCTTTGTATGAAGACATTTTTCCAACTCACATACAGATTCCCTGGGAGAAGCTGAGGTTTAGGATGTTTGGGAGCTGTTCTAACTCAGTCTCCGGTGGCAAAACAATCTTTCATTAAAAGAACCACCTGGGAACAACAAATATCTCTTTTATCCCCCTCTTCCCCCACTCCTCCAACAATGATTTATCCAAAGTTAGAGGACTACACATCCAGCAGATGTGTTTGCCTGCACTATATAAATCCATACTCCCAAGCCTAGACAGAATATGTGTCACCTTTATGTCCAGAAAATGCCACATCCCACAGGGCAACTTGTTTCCAATTCTTTGCCTTGTCACTGTCAAGCATCTGAAGCCTGATGCTCAAATATATCTTTTCACCTTCTGTCTCTCAGCCTTCTGATCATTCAGACCCCTCTCCCTTTGGTTCAGGATGAGGTACCATACATTGAGATATACAGCCTGATGGCTTAGCTGCAAAACTTGGCAGTGTTTCTCTCCAGGGTACAGGTGCTACGATTATAAATATCTCACTCTCAGGGAAGCTGGATGGGAAAGAGTATTTGTGGTGGTCTCAGAAGCAAGTTAACCCACGAATAGAAAGCCCCACTGTGGAACACTTCCCTTTTGCAGAGTGGTTTAAAAATTCTTTGTTGAGCTTTGTGACCTTGGGAGAGCCAGGGCAGAGATAGGTGAACGCAGCAGGTGAAGAGTAGGAATCTTGTTAGCTCAGTGAAAGATAATTAAGTTATAGAATAGCTTTCTCCAGTCTTTGTTGTTCACCTGAGGGCTGTGGTATTGTCTGCCCTAGCCAGAAGGAAGGCAGAAATGTGGCAAATGCCTGTCAGGCTGATGGCAGTAGAAGACTGATGGTTGATCAAATGTCTGCAGTAGAGTCTGAATTACTTTGGCCTTTCAATCAGGTGGGCCCAGTGACCCAAGAAGGGGAATTTTGTTTCATGAAAAATCATGTTCAGTAGCAGAAACTCATATTTCTTCAAAAATTCCCTGCAGGTCTACACCATAATTCTGTCTCAGATGTTACAATGAAGAAGATTAAATGGTTTGTTAACTGGTAAGTCTTGAAAAAACAAGCCAAACTAAAACAGAAAACAAACAAAAATCCTGAAATTTTTGGTTTGAAAAAGTTACCTTTTCTTTAAGAACACTTCAAGAACTGATTAAGTCTCTAATGTGTATAAACTGCTAAGACACATGATAAGGACACACAAAGAAGGACAAAAATTGAGTACTGGAGCAGTGACTACAACAAAGAACTGCTAAAAAAATTGATCACTTCTAATTTCTGCTAGTGGTTGTTTTAAGAAATAACTGATATAACTGATTGGTGCTTGCACTGAACAGGATATCTGAATTTTCTGTTTTAGACTTTGGAGAGCGTTGTAAAGAAATGCCTTTTGAACAGTTTAAGAGTCATATTTAAGAGAGCATTTTTTTAGGTGATTTGAAAATTCTTTCTCTTTTTGTCCTTAAATGTTATTTTCAACTGGTGTTTGATCTCAGCTAGGTCTGCCTTCAACATTAGAAAATTTCGTGTAAGATCTTGCCTTCTCAGTTTCTTTTTGCACACTATTTAATTTTTTTAGTTTGCTCTCCCCCAACTCAGAAAAGTCTTTGAATCTATTTTATGATTTTTGATGTTGTTTTTGTTTTTCTTCTATTAGAAAATTCACTGAGATCTTCTTTAAATCTAAGTTTCCAACAATTGTCTTCTAAATGTAACTTCTCTGCATCTGTTCATAAGATTTTATAGTTTATGCCCTTTCTCTGGAAAAACCCTCAGCACAGCTCCCAGAGCTTCTTCCCTGCCAAAAATGTAACAACATAGGTACATAAAGGTAGATTTCTATCCTAGATCTGCAAAAATAAACCACCTCTCCTCTGCTGTTTATCCAGTTATTGACAACTTAGCACTGAGCTTCAACTGACTTTCTTTGAGGCATATAGGGGGCCTTTTTTCAGCTCTCTATATCCCAGCAATGAAATCACAGAAATCCACCTTCTGCATACATGGAAATCCTCAGTCCTGGCACTGATTCTCAGTGTTATCTATGAACATGATCTACCTAAGAAGATCCTTTCTGAAACATTTTGCCAGGGTATTCTGTCAAAATAGCTTTCTGGATTTGCCTTTGACACCTACAAATGAATGACTTTCCTCAGGCACTGCAAGATCTATTCTTTCTCTGCTAAAGAAGTATTCCTGTCTATCTTCTCCCTCAGTCACTAGCAAATCAATTTCTGATTTATTCCTGTTTCATGGGTGTGCAAATCTTACCTTTTTTGTAATAAGCAAAAGGAACATAGAAATAAATTTTATTATTTTAATACTATCCTACTTCTTTTTTTTCCCCTTGTTTGTGTTTAATTTTGTAAGTAAAAAATTGTTTGTGCCAGGAAACTCAGCTCCTCTGTTCTGTTTCAGATCCAGGCCACCATGTCAAGAAGAATGGGAGTGAGCTCAGCAGTCCTTCCAGCTGTCCTGTTAAGAAGCTGTTCAATTACTTAGAGGAGAAAGGCATCAGTCCTGAGCAGGCCTCATATGTGTATGTTAGTCATTGCCAGATGAAGCTGTTACACCATCTGTTCTTCTTCCTTATGACTGCAAATCTTTTTAAGACCCTTCCTCAGGATGACACAGGCAATGAAGATACTTATAAATGCACAAATTATTGTATAGCATACTGAGCCTGGATATGATAGATCAAATTAGAATCCAGTAAATGCTTGATATTATACTTCTGAGACATGGTTTCTCTGGCCTATTTTAGATACCTGTTCTAGATTTAGATAAATGTACCCCAAGGTGCCCTCTATGAATTATACAAAGATGCTACGTTGAGTACTTGTAGACATCTGTGCTGTCAGCTCTAAAGTNCTGTCAAAATAGCTTTCTGGATTTGCCTTTGACACCTACAAATGAATGACTTTCCTCAGGCACTGCAAGATCTATTCTTTCTCTGCTAAAGAAGTATTCCTGTCTATCTTCTCCCTCAGTCACTAGCAAATCAATTTCTGATTTATTCCTGTTTCATGGGTGTGCAAATCTTACCTTTTTTGTAATAAGCAAAAGGAACATAGAAATAAATTTTATTATTTTAATACTATCCTACTTCTTTTTTTTCCCCTTGTTTGTGTTTAATTTTGTAAGTAAAAAATTGTTTGTGCCAGGAAACTCAGCTCCTCTGTTCTGTTTCAGATCCAGGCCACCATGTCAAGAAGAATGGGAGTGAGCTCAGCAGTCCTTCCAGCTGTCCTGTTAAGAAGCTGTTCAATTACTTAGAGGAGAAAGGCATCAGTCCTGAGCAGGCCTCATATGTGTATGTTAGTCATTGCCAGATGAAGCTGTTACACCATCTGTTCTTCTTCCTTATGACTGCAAATCTTTTTAAGACCCTTCCTCAGGATGACACAGGCAATGAAGATACTTATAAATGCACAAATTATTGTATAGCATACTGAGCCTGGATATGATAGATCAAATTAGAATCCAGTAAATGCTTGATATTATACTTCTGAGACATGGTTTCTCTGGCCTATTTTAGATACCTGTTCTAGATTTAGATAAATGTACCCCAAGGTGCCCTCTATGAATTATACAAAGATGCTACGTTGAGTACTTGTAGACATCTGTGCTGTCAGCTCTAAAGTTGGGCAAGATGAATACCATCCATAAGGCCTAAGAGTAGTAGGGCTGCCTGCAAGGAGAAAAACCAGGTTTATCCACTGTTCATTTAATCTTTAACAGCTCACTGGAGCACAGAAGGCCAGAAATCTTGGGTTTGGTCCATTTCCTCGCAGTCCTGCTTACAGCTGTGGCATCTCACGCTCTCCCAGCTCCTGTTCCACACATTTCTCCCAGCTCCTTCCAAATGGGTGAAGTTGCTGTACTGCATCATAGTCAGAGACCACACGTATATCTCTGCTAGTCTTGTTACACAAAATTCCTCTTGCAGCTCCGTGCAGATCTTCTGCTGGATCAACCCAAATCAAACTTGAGATACCAACTCAAAGACGAAGGCAAGGATCAGTCCCTTCCTTACATTGGAAGTTCTAATATTCTGTAGTAAGTGAGGTTCAGAATGAAATTGCAGTGCTAACCATGCTCAATTTGACAACTACAGTTAATTTTATACATTAGTAGATGATTGGAAAAATATGGATTGCTATGCAGATAGTCAAGACAAGGCACAAATATTTGCAGGAAGATAAATCAAACAGAGAATCTATAGAAAAGGAAAAATTTTCTGTGTTCAACTCTTCTGGAATGTAACCATATTATTTCTTCCTATTTCTATCTTCACACAAAGCTACAGGAAGCTTAGATTGAATATTATAATGACTACAATACTCCGAAGTATGTTTCATGTAAAACAAATTGCATGCAAATTATTCAACTCAGAAAAGGGGCAGATGGCATTTCTAATGCCACTGTATTCTGGGAGCTTAATTCCTCTCATTCATAGGAGCTGTAGTGATTCCTGATAAATCAAAATACTGTCTCACCCCATGGCCTCTCTCCCACACTCTCAGATTTCCCTTCCTTGGTTGGCACCACACACCTCTGGGTATGTGTTAGCAGGTCCTGTTCATACTATGGACAAATATTGCTCTGGAGGTCCTATATCCTGGGATACTCCAAGGTTGAAATCAAAAGACTTATCTAAGAGAAAAAAAGATGTAACATTAAGCTGAATAACTCTAATAAATGCAATTTTATTTGATAACAATTTAATTTAATTTTTATACTAATTCTCAACTGATTTCAAGGGTGTACTTGTTTTGCCAGTATTATTCAATGTCCCATAATTTTAGACATACAAGTGCAAGTCATTGTTTCCAACCAGCTTGATCCTGAATTCATACAGCTAATAATCAGTTTAATACACTTCATGTTGCCAATTTGAAAAGCACATAAGGAAGAAGTCTGTGCAGTACAGATATGACAATTAGTGAAACAATCCTTTTTCTAAAAATGTGCTTGGGTAGTACAAATTTTACCAGAAACTTTGTCTCCTTGCACTAAAGAAGAGTAAAAGAGACAGTTGTTCTCATGCCAACTACTTTTGGTGCCAGAGGTAGCGATAGAAATATGTTGCCTCTGGAGGTTCAAGAATATTTCATAATCCTCCCCCTCCCATCATTATTTTCCATTATTGGTCCCTGTTCTCTCTTCCTTGTTATCGTCTAGAAAACAGGCAAGTATGCAGACGTAATATATAAAAATTTAAAAACCAACATGTCCATAAAGAACTGGTTGTCTGCCTGAAAGAAAAAAAGAGAAAATGAAAGAGGCAATGAAACTCCAAGAGAGAACAACTTTGAGTCAAATTGTGTCATGCTGAGGTGCAGTATACGATTCCACATTATACATCACATTAAGTTCTGACTTCAGTTAAAATTTTAATGTATTTTTACAATATTTGTGTTTGATTTCTCTTACCACATGTGTTTTAGAACTGCTGAGATAAAAAAATAAAAAGGCCCTGAAGAGTTTGAAAGGCAGGGAAATAGAGCTTCTAACTAGAGGAATTTGCTGTATTCAAGAAATGAAGAAAAACAACGGAACAAAATTTTTTTTTGTTTCCTAGATTATGATGATGTATATTGGCTGAGCTCAGGATCTACAATCAAATCAAATAAAAACTGAATTTTTATGAGATCTTTTACAGAATCAAAGCATAAGCTGAGTTGGAAGGGACCTAAAAACTTCATCAAGTCCAACTCCTGGCCATGCACAAGATCATCCCTAAGAGTCACACCATGTACTCAAGAGTATCATCCAAATTCTTATATTCTGCTGGAACCTCTTCCCTGGGGAGCCTGTTCCAGTGTCCAGTCACCTTCTGAGTGAAGAACTATTTTCTAATACCCAACCTAAACCTCCCCTGACACAACTCAGGCCATTCCCTCAGGTCCTGTCCNCCAGCTCCCTAAATTTTCAAGGTCTCTCTGCAGGGCACCCCTGCCTTTGAGGCAATCAACAGCTCCTCCCAGTTTTGTATCATCTGCAAACTTCCTTGGTATCCCTTCCAGTCCTGTGCCCGGGTAATTCATGATATTGTTGAAGAGCACAGGGCCAAAGACAGAGCCCTGTGGAACCCCATTGGTGACAGGTGACCAGTCTGATGTCACCCCATCCACTGTGATCTTTTGTGACTGACCCATGAGCCAGCTGCTCACCCATCCCATGATATGTTTATCCAGCTGTGTGCTGGACATTTTGTACAAAGGATGCTGTGAGAGACAGTACCAACAGCTTTACTGAAATCCAGAAACATTACATGAACTGGCTTCCCTTGATCAGCTAGGTGAGTTACTTTGCCATAAAACAAAATCAGGACTTTCCTCTCATGAAGCTGTGCTGGCTGTGAATAATGACTGCATTGTCCTTTAGGTGTTTCTCTATATCTCCCAGAATAATCTTCATAATCTTACCTGGCTGAGAAGTGAGACTAGCAGAGCTGTATTTTCCAGGGTGATCCTTGTCCTTTTTGAAAACTGGAACCTTAGCCTGCTTCCAGCTGGTAGCTTTTACCTCACCTATCTCATTGAAGTGCAAGGCAGTCTACTTTTGAACCTAGAGCCTTATGATACTAAATAAAAACGAGACAGTTGATAATGTTATTAACACTAGGACAATAATCCAGACAAAGATCTATCTGATCTAATTTAAATATTCCACAGTATAAATATCTACCACTTTTCTAGTCATAAAATATTCCTTTTGAAGTCATCAGAGAGAATTTGTGTATCTAAAATGCAATTTTAAAGCAGGTGTCTAAAATAGACCAGACTAGCAGATTTAGAGGTATAGTACTCAGTAATTTATTGACTGTTAGTGGATTTGGATGAGAACTGTCATTTCCATGATCTATATGTGGCCATTCAAAGAAATCATCTTTGAATTCAAATAGCCTGGTGTATTTTATACCATGTGAGTATATTGGTAGGCCCTCATGCAGAGTAAGGGTAATGCTGAAGATAATATGTCATATGTATTTGTCTTCAGATTATCCTTTCTCAGTTATAAATCAATACAGAACATTTTTACATAGACAGATAGTGATGAGACAAGGGGGAATGGTTTTGAACTAAATGAAGAGAGACTGAGACCAGAAGTTAGAAAGAAATTCTTTATTAATAGGGTGATGAAGTACTGGCACAGGTTGCCCAGTGAAGGTGTGGATATCCCAGCCCTGGAGGTGTTCAAGGCCAGGTTGGATGGGGCTTTGAGCAAGCTGGTCTAGTAGAAGGTGTCCCTGCTCACAGCAGGGAGTTGAAAGGAGATGATCTTTAAGATCCTTTTCAACCTAAGCTACCATTCTATGATCAGTGGAATGCATAACATCTTGCAGAAATGAATGAGCCATTTCTTTCTGGGAAAGAACAGAGATGTCTAGTTAGAGGTGGTTATGTGATATAAACTATACTTGCTACCAAGGTCTTCTCTTTTATCAAGATAAGCTGATGGTCTAACATATGAGATACTGGATTTTTAGGATAAATAGATACTGTTTTATTGTTAAAAAATGTTTTATTAGGAAAAAATTGTTGTTCTCATTAAATCCATGAGTACATGTAACCCACTCACCGAGCCAAAGATAGGTTGAATGCATATTAACCATATTTAACACATAGCTAGAGAAATTTAGAGCCTCTCAAAAATGGTTCCACACCATTTCTAAATAAATTGCTCCAATGTTTAACTTTTCAACCTTATCAATTCTACAGTTCTATGATTCTGTAATAAGTGCAGTAAAATCTTCTTCCTCACAAATAACTAAAAACTCTTTTTCAGAAATGTAAGCTCATTGTTCTATCCCCAGCAGACAGGAGTATATGTCCATTTTACAGCACTTTATTGCATGGTTATTCTATATAATAGACATTTCACATTTCATGCCTACTGAAAGCAATCTCTTTGTAACTGTTACCTGTCTAACTAATGTAGTTGGAAAATAACATGAGTATTATGTGCATCTATGTATGTAGCAATGAGGTCAACAAAATTCTGTGCTGTTTGAGATTTAGGTATTCTGTGCTACTGCCAATCTATTAATTCCTTGAATCCTATTCCCATGAAGATATTTCTCAACATGAAATCCATTGGGATTTAGATTGACAGCACATGAACATAAGTCCAAGTAAATTAATATTTTGTATAGTGCAACTTTGAAGAGGTGTATCTGGTGATGTTCTTTTTCAGTAACACATTAAAGGAAACTGTACTTCACAAATGCTATAAAACATCAGTCAGTTTTTTGACATCACTTTAGTTTTATATTACAGTAAGGTACCAAAACCCCCACACTCTTCATAAATCAGTCCAATACAATCTAATTGGAGCTAATTGTCATATCAGCTATGCCCTTGTAAGAATATTAATACTAAAGGGGTTTCACAGGTAAGCGGAATTACACCCAGGTAGTGTTTTCCTAGGAGTTGTGGTTCATGTTGCAAGTCAAAATTTCAATGAGAACTTTTTCAGCTGGGTGCACTATAAAGCATTATGAATTAAGTCATAGCTCTCACTGAGCTGAATTCAAAAAGAGTCCTCATGTGCTGTGAATTATTTTTCTTTGTCCTTTGACTGAAGCATGTTCTTAGGAAGGATGCAATTGTTTCAGGTGTGTTATGTATAATGTTTTTAAATGTTAACACCTGAAAAGATAAAAACAAAAAGAAATATAACACCAATCTTATCCCATATATAAAATCCCAAATTTGTATACCAAATGTGAAGCCAACATTTTATTCCCTGAACAGTTTACAGTTCATTAGTAACAGCATTCACCACCATCTGACAGTTGGCCAGAACACTGATCTAAACTAGAAGATAATGAGGTTAGAAAATATCTTAGAGCAGTGTAAGAGCTATGGAGTATCATCAGAATGTACAATGAAAAGGGCAAATAGATCTTTTTGGTTTAGAATGCCTCTGCAATGCCCGTGTGGTACAACAATGAAACCTACTTTAAAACCCTACTTTTTTCAGTGATAAAACAGTGATAAAACCTCAGGTGTAAGCAACTCTTGTGAACGAAATCCAAAGCAAAACAAGTTTCTTTCAGGTCCTTTATATGATATTTACAGGAACCAGTAATGGGAAATAATCTTTTGGCCATCAGTGTCCCAAGAGACCACATTCAATGTTTCCTTGCTACATGGCATTTAAGACAGGGCAGCACAGATTATCTCCCAAGCAAGCTTTGAAGCAAGCTTCTTGCTTCAAAATGCCACTGGAAGAGGAATACAACTGTTTTCCAGCTACTAAAAGAGCTAGATTAATATTGTCACTTAAATATTCATTTATATTTCCTGTGGAATCTAATATAACAATTGCAATTCACTATAGCTTAATAAAATAATCACATATATTAGGCTACAAATACTATAGTTATCAGTCATGGTCACAGATCCACAAAACCAAATTATTCCAGAAAGCCATGGTTTTTGCAAACAAACATTACACAGATTAAGTGGGGAAGGATAAACAGAAGGAGAGCAGGAGAGACAAAATGCTGAGAAGAATAAAAGTAATGGCCTCAGAACGGAAAATCCTTCTAAATATAAGATGCAACCGTAACTGTTGGACTTTAAGTGTGATTTTAGCAAACTGGCTTTCACTTAAACCATCAATCTCTTCACTTTCTTTTCCAACAGCTTTTCAACTTAAAAGAAAATATGTCTCTGAGCTCTTCTTTTTTATTGTATCCAAACATGACAAAATGTTCAGGAAATGATTCACATACCTATGTCAGTAGGGAAGCACAGGCCATCTTCTTCTTTACAGGGTAAAATGCAGTATAGGATGTTAATAACCTACCAGATACACCCTCCATCAAATGTCTTGGTGGTAGCTAGGGGAGCACTGGTCAGTAGGCACTTCTGCAACAAGAACTGGCAGCAGTGCAGGCTTTTACCCAGCACTGCACCTTGGGTTTGGTGATGAGCAGGGGGATGTTTCAACAACACTAGTATAGTTTGCTAGAAATGAGAGTTATCCATTCCATTACTTTGGGGATGCCTCAGTTGTCACAAATGAAATTAGTTAATAGCCTAAAGGAGAAGGACCTCAAAGGATTGAATATTTAAGTTAGAGACTACATATAGTCAATTATTTGCTTGGAAAGCTATCAAGCAGCTCTTAGTTCTTACAACCCTTCTCATGCACAGACCTGAAGTACTTTACAAGATGATTTCTGTTATTCTCTTTCACAAATGGTGAACTACAGGTAAGAAAGGTGTGAGTGGAAGCAGAGAAATTAAAACTAGAATTTCCTCTAGGCTTCACTCTTGTCTTGCCCTGAACTACCAGCAAAGATGCAAAGTTTAAGCCTAAAATGCATAATATTTGTTGAGTGTTAGCTCCTTATATGGAAGTGTATGTGTTAAGGAATTGGGAAAAAAAATCTAACAATTTTGGTACAAAAGTCATGTAGGTGGTTTGGCCCTCTTTATTGAGATACCATCAAGGTTGTAATGTAATTTTGCAAGAGATTAGTGAAAATCTATCTCAATAATTGTACATTGAACCATTGTAATCTTTTTGTTTGGATTATCTCCCTTAAATTAGGAGCCAAGTTTTCCCTGACTACCCAGAACCACGGAGTACTTGAAAGGGTTTCAATCAGTCCCTGACAGCTCCTGAACATTGTGGGTTTCCATGATCCATTTACTGTGTTGGGGAAGGAGCTTGAAGAGCTGCACATGTTGGATAAGAATTTTCTTCCCAAACATAAGTTATTCCTAAGTACAAACAGAAATCAGGTA
>VXBI01008048.1:133440-166928 GCA_013397375.1 Toxostoma redivivum | reverse complement strand
CCCCCCCCGCCGTCAGGGCCGCCAAGCCGGATGCGCAGTGAGTGCCCACTGGCGCCGCGCCCGCCCGTCCGGCGCCCCCCTCACCCCCCTCCCCCCTCTCCTCCCGCCCCTGCCGCAGGGTGAACCCGGGCTTCCAGGGGCAGCTGAAGCTCTACGAGGCGATGGGCTGCGCTGTGGACACCAGCAGCGTTCTCTACAAGCGGTACCGGCTGGAGATGCTCAGCGAGAGGTTCTCCGGTGAGTGGGAGCATCGCAGATGTGCAGAGTGAAGGCCCCCAAGGAGGGTAACAAGCTATCCCGGAATGGACGCAGAAGGCCCTGTCAAAGGATTTCGAGTGTTGCCCTCAAAGCAGCCGAGGCTGGATTTGGCCAGGGCAAGCATTCATGTTATACAAACCCTAGAGAATCCCAGCTCATCAGTGGGGGAAAAATGTGCCTTTGAGAGATGCGTAGGAAATAAGATTTGTAAGGAGCTGAGCTCTTTAGCAAAGTGCAAAGAATGGCGAAGGTCAATTTGATACTTTTCGTGATTTTTACGTCCCTGGCAAAGCAAACAGCATCTTTAGAAAGTATGTCAGTGTGATGAAAAAAGTAATATGCAAAACTTGAGATAAAGTTGAAATTCAGGTAATGAAGTAAACTTTGATACTTTAATTTGCAAAAGATACATATGCATCTGTGTAATTTTATAATGAAATAATAATCTGTAGCTTTTATTGCAAGATTTCAGTGTATTTCAGCATACTCAACGGGACAGTGGTGTTGCCCTTTATGCGTCATTGTCCTTAGCAGTTCCCATTTGCAAGCTGACTTTCTGTGTTTTGGACATTAAAACATTGGCACAACTGCTCAGAAACCTCCTCTGCCTTTACTTAATGTTGAAGTAATAACATAAAAAGCAAAATATAATTATTTTAACATGGTTGAGGCCATAGTCTAGATCCCAGTTCCTTGCCTTAAGCAAATCCCAGTCTTAGGCATGGTGGGATGAAGCTCTTTTGGTTTTACCTTAATGTATTGGAATTGCTGAGAGAACAAATGAAAGGGAAGAGGGTGGCTCCTGCAGGTTGTGACTGGGGCAGAGGTGCAGTCCTGTCTCAATCCCTGGAATGCAGTGGGGCTGAGCTGATCGGTTTCTCAACATGGTCCTAACCCCTCTGCAGAGCCTCAAGACTTGCCCCGAGAAGTCTTTGCAGTTGATCCTACCACTGTATGTCAAAATCTGAACACAGAAGTTCTCTACAGATGCAGGAAATGCAGGTACTTTATATATATGAAAAATACGTATTTTTATGTATTTATAAAATACTTTCTATTTTTCCTTAAAATGTCATTGTGAAAGCCACTCAAGAGAAGGATAACCGGTGTAAATCAATGGACATGTTGTTGTTTGCTCAGGGATGAGCTGTTGCCTAAGTTTCCATATTGTATTTCCAAAAAAAAAAATCAAAAGTACAAAATAGAAATTTTTTTGTTCCGTGGAGTGGTGCTTGTGAACCTTCTAGACTAATCAAAAATGTAGAATTTGTACTCTCTTTATTTACAGTCAGGAGACCCATATGCCTATTTTATATTGTCTTTAGATTTGCCCAGTTAAGAAAAACCATTCGTTTTACTTCTTTTTTCCCATGTCCTGGAGGGCAGACGCGCTCTGTTCCGTAGCTCCAGCATTTTGTCCCACACGGAAGGAATTGGACCGACAGCGTTTGCCCACAAGAGGATAATAGACTCTGCACGGCTTTCTGAGAATGACCAGGGAAAGTGCACCTCATACTTCATCGAGCCCGTGCAGTGGATGGAACCAGCATTGCTTGGAGTAATGGAAGGACAGGTGAAGTGGAGAATGCACTTTATTCTTTGAATTTTTTTTTTCTTTTTTTTTTTTGGTAAAGGCAGTACTGTGTTTCTTCCCTAAAAGGAAAACCCCGCACAAGGTGCTCCCAGCCTTTCTGGCATGAATTTTTCAGCTTATGGGGCAGATTCTTAAATGCAAAATATTCTTTCACAAGGAAATGAGCTGGTGCTGTGCTTGAGCTGGCAACACCAGACAGGATGTTGGACAGGGTTTATCTGCTGTTTGTTTCTATTATGAGAAAGATTTGTGGGACTTCAGAAGCCTGTTGTGGTCTCAGGCTGAGTCTTTTAGACTCTGTTAAAACTGTCTTGGAATCCCACCAGGTTCCAGCACACCCTCCCTTCTGCCAGCACAGCTGCCTGCTATACCCCAGGGCTAAAGAGCCCTTCCAGTTTGGCTTTTTGGCCTGCTTTTGACTAGATCCACATCAAAACTTACCTTAGACTAAGGCGTGGTTTTTTCTTGCAGCTTCTGTGTCCCAAATGCACGTCGAAGCTGGGCTCCTTCAGCTGGAGAGGGGACCAGTGTTCCTGTGGCCGCTGGGTGACACCAGCCTTCCAGATCCACAAAAGCCGAGTGGATGAAGTGAGGACACTGTCAGTTGGTAACTTCTAAATTGCCAAAACCTGAACTGATTGCTTCATTCGATGGATTTCTTAACATCTACCAAGAACTACTAGTCCACGGTTGCCAAGAAATGAGCTTATAACTTCCACCCCTTTGTGAGGTGGTAGAATTACTTGAACACCTTCAGCTTGCTGTATCTCTTGATATGTTCTATGAAATAACAGAACTCTTTCTTCAAAGAGGTGTTAGAGAATAACAAATCTACAAAATCAGTCAAATGTGATGTTTTAGTGTATTCATTTATGTGCTGCTGTTCACAGAAGGTCTCAACTCCTTATTCAAAAGGAGTTGCTATGGCCAGTGGTGCTGCTCAGCTTCTGACCAAAGTGTCAGGTTGTACCTAAAATGGTACAATTACAGTTGGTTTGCATGCCTGGCAGCAAAAGGCAAACTTACACTTTTATTGTATTAAAAGTAATCCTAAAAATACCTGCCCTAAGAGTATTTACTACTTGTAACTCTTTCATGTAATGTGTGAGGACATTGTGCAAGCTGTAATGGAATGGGAGAACTGAAGTAAAGAGTCCGTGCCAAATTACTGCTTACAGTTTTAAAGGAATCCCTAAATTGATGAAGTAAATTTTTAAGCAAGCTGTATCCTTTTCTGATGGGCTGCTGTGTACACCACTGTGGCATAGGTTTGGTTTGATGTAAGAAAACAGGACAGAAAAAACCTAATTTAAATCAATTTTATTTTCATTGACTTGAACAATTTTTTTTAATTTATTTTTTTACACAATTTCCAGCAACATACATTATGAAATATACAAGATAAAGTAGGTGGTGGGGTTCTGCCCATGTTGTAATTCCTTCCACAGCTGCAGAAGGAAGACTTGCAGGACACAGTGAACATCAGAATCTCAACACTGAAAACAGACACAAAACAAAAAGGACAAAAATATATATGAAACTTTGAACTGGTCACACTTCAGGGCCAGGTACAGCACAATAAATATTAGAACTGCATTATCTTAGACATCTTCTGTAAAGTTTATAACATCCTCTATTTAAAGAGATAAGAACATCTGGTTTCTAGCATGAAATGCTACATTGTACAGTGGTGAAGGGCACAAATGATGAGCCCAGCAAGGGCTTGGATGGTGACTACTCATTCACACATGCTTGTTGACAAAATAAGCAGCATACACCAAAAATTTAGTGAGCTGTAAACTTAAGCGTTCACTACCAGAATATCAGCTGGAGGAGCAGTTTCTTTTCAGGAGAACCAAAAATAGTCAATCCCTTTAAGTTTCAGCTGGGCTCTCCCCTGAGAAACAGTGGGTTGATACTATAATGGAAGTGGCAGCATTTGGTCTGTAGCACAAGATCCCTTTGCATCACTACTGTTCAAAGCTGGTGTCGGTGGAAATACTTCAGTGCAGAATTAATGCTCACATAAGCACGGTGTCACTGACAACAGGTGCTGTCTCAGAACTAACAAAGCAGTAGGTGGCAGCTGGAACCCAGCTGGCCTCAGGATGCCACCTGACACAATCGAGAAGGAGAGACTGGAGAGGATGCCAGCATCTCTCTCTCGCACTCTGGAGCAATGGGATGAGTGCTGGGCTTGGGGAGTTTGACAGAAAGGCTGGGCTCTGCTCATTCCTTACCTTAGTCTCGTTTTACCAATAAAAAAGCCCAAGAGAGAGCAGTTTCAGCTGCTTTACAGAGTGCTTCCAGAGCACAAAGCAGAAGACCAAAGCCACTGGTTTCTCTTGCATTGTAATCAACAAGGCAGGAGTAAATACATTTTGTACTTATCAACCTTCCCCCATTCATCCCCTGCCCCCAGCTGAGCATCATACATTCCTCTTACACAAGAACTGGGAACCTTCTGTGCCACCACCCAACAGGCCATGTGAGCACAGGTGGAGGAAGAAGGCTAAGCATGTGCTTTCCTTTCCTTGGCATAACCTGGGCATTGCACTGGGGGCAACTGCACTGGCAGAGCAAGAAAGGACCACGCTGTGGTCAGCACATGTGGCATCACTGTACCATGCCAACCATGCCCTGCAGTACATGGTAGCAGTCACAGGCTTCACAAAGTAAAGCAGCTGAGTGTCAGGAAAATTTACAGGATAAATGGGAGCCAAGAAGGTAAAATTCTGCTGGAAGCTGAACCCTATGGCTTTGATTTTAGCTGATGCTGAGTCCAACAGTTCTATCTGTAGGATATCTATTAAGTAGGAAGATTAAATTTTATTTCTCCAGTATACAAAATTATACCAGTCACTTACATATGCTCATTTTCTAGTTAGTCCCTTCTTGGAGAGGACCAGAACTGCCACATTTCAATACCAAAAGACTCAGCTGAGAGACTCAGAAATGACAGAGTAGGGAAGAATTTTTGGTTGTATCAACATGTCATCAGATTATGGTCAAAAATTCTGTTTGGGAACAGGGAGTTCTACATCTGATAGTCACTTAGCAAAGTGACAGGTGTAAATGCCCTTCCCGCTGCCAGCTCAAAATGTACTGCATGACTGCATGAACACCTACACCTCCTCTGCCAGTGCAGCTCAACTGGTTATACCCCAAGGTGAAAGACTGGTTACCAGGAGAGCTGGGAGAGGCAAGGTGAAATTTTTCCCACCCTAGAAGTGTACAACAGCATTTCCTCACTCAGCCAGGCCCATTCACACATCATTCACCACTTCAGACACACAAAGCAATGCCAAAACTAAGAGGAATGTTTTTTGTAAAGACACTCTCTGAATATGAACAGGGGAAACATAGGATTATTTATCAACTCAAGTACTGTTGCATCATTCTTGTAAGGTACAGAAGCAGAGGAGCTGAGATGAGAAACTGAGAGGACAAACTGGAGTGGTTACAGAGTCTAGTCTTCCAGACTGCGAAATGCATTCTGCATATCCTCAAACAGCTGAGCATAGTCCGCCTTGATTTTTGTTTCACCATCTTTGACAGGGTCCTGAAAGAACACAGCAACACATCAGGAAAAGCCCATGGTACTTAAGTCAGCTCTCGTTTGCCACTGCTGTAACTTCTTGACCTCAGGATTAACACTTGCCAACTGCAGAGCAGGCATTGTAGCTGTCTTTGCATTGCATCCTATCTGTCTTACCAACAGCCACAGGGTTTAAATCTCATTCTCTTCCCACATTAGTGAGCAGGCAGAATGGGTACTGGAAAGAGATTTTTTTTTTTGCTGTTTTTTTCATGAGCAGTGGTTACTGAACTGAAAAGCAACTGATGTGGAAAGCAATCAAAAATACTGAGGGTCTTGGTTAATGCTGCATGATTTAAGGGCTGCAGTGATTAATACCAGCTCCTATCCCCACACCAAATGCACTGCATCCCCAGTAAGTGGAAGAGTTACTCCGCCATTACTTAAGAGGTTGTTTGGTTCAAATTAATCATAAAAATCTCAAAAATATCTTTGTACAGCTTCATTTTCCCAGAATACTTTTCATGAAAGACAAAGGCAAAAAACCTAACTGTAAGCTTTGCTCTGAGGCTGGAAGGTTTTCTCTGCAAGAAGCATTAATTGTCAGGCTGTGAAATCTATTCAACATCTTCACCATTCTCCTCTGAGTGCTAAGATCCTCTGGGTCAGTGCAACTCTGGGTAAACAGAGAGGCCTTACATGTGTGGATGCGCTACTTCTTACATTATCCCTCCAAAGTACCCAAACCACAGGATGCAGGACATCTGAATCCTCACACCTGTCAGACTGTTACCTGGGGAATACAATTTTCCTTTCATAAGTATTAGAAGTCCAGCTCCACTTAACATATATACACTCTCTGGATTCCCTTTTTCAGCCTTGCTGTCCACTGCTCTGCTGTACTGCAGGTGCCTGCTGCTGGGCCAGGGTTTGTAGGGAGTATTTTAATTACCCTATCTCTACATAACCAGCTCTCAAAGAAGCTCATGTCCCCAAGGGCATCTCATTATGTTCTTGATGCTTTGAGAATATATACCAGGAACCCACTTACTGCAGAAACAAGCCAGTACCCTGCAGAAACACAATACATTGCCATGGTAGAACATTTAATTCTAAACGTATTTAATCCAATGCTACTTGTTCTCCGAAGATTTGCAGTATTGACTTACATGAGTTTTAAGAGCAAGCATTATATTTCATAGAGGGTATCAGTCAGTATCACACATTATTACTGTCCTATCAGTAACTGCTACACCAGAATGCTCTGGATGAGTTTTAGTAAAGCTGTACCCTAAAATGACAGTTACTGAAGTTAACCAGAGAAGGTGGTCCAATACACTTGTTTTGTCTTAAGCTCATGTTAAAGTTACTCCTCCCTTTCCTTTCCACTTCGAGCCGTCTCTTTTATATTAAAGACAGGTATAAGCAGCTTGAAGTATAAATCCAGGAAAAACCGAATGATAGAAATGTTGACTGAGCTATTTTAATTAGAAGTTAAGGAAAGAAATCCTCCTGCAATAATATATGATGTGTCCCATGTTTGACTTCAGGCTGCTTCTCTCTAGTAATAGTCTCCTTAGAACATGTTATAATATTTTTACAGAATTTTATCACAAAACTCCCAAGCAAACAAGAAAATATGCTTGTACTGTTACCATGACTATATGTAACAAAAGAGAGTGCTGAAGGTGGGGTTATCAAGGCTGTGCAGTCAGCATCATCTGACTAGATTTCTGTGCTCATAAACCAATTCTTTACTGTCTTCAAAATGATGGCAAAGAGTCTCTGTTCACAGACCTTTATCAAATGTCTTTGGTCAACACCACTGAGTCAGTCTTTCAGAGGCTCTGGAAGCTCACAGGAAGCAGGACAACCCACTTCCTTATAAACATACCTTGAACTTCATGGAGGTAAGTCTGTAGAGGATTTCGCTCATGTTCTCTCGGATGATGGACCACGTGATCTTATTGTCACTCTGAGCTGTGGTTTCTACAGCACGGCGTGCCATGTCATAAAATGCAATCATGTTGGAAAGCATTCCCACTGTTTTATAGAAAGGGCAGAACCTGATGGAATAGAAGAGGACCTGTCAGGCATCTTGGAACAGTTAACAGCATTCTCCCCTAACAGAAAGAGTGCCAGCCTGCTTTACTCCAGGGATTCTTAATGTATATTGCCAAAGGAGGGGGGCTGCCTCAAATAGGTCCTGCATTTTAAATAGTCAAATTGCAGGCCAAGACAATCACTCTGAAGCTGATTGAAGTTGAGGTTTCTAAGCAGTACCCAAACATTCAGGGAAAACAGGAGAGAATAGGAACCATTGCCCTACAAGTCTCACATTTCAATCTGTGCCAACCCTAACAAGTAAAGGAAGACAATGAGCAGCCGACAGAATTCCTCCTTCCTGTTCTGTCCATCAAGGGAGCAGGCTTCCTCCTAACAGCCTGGGTTGACAGCTCTGCGAGTTTCTTTATTCAGAGGAAAGGGAGTTTCCCTATGACAAGAGCACTTCATGCAGTTCAATTTTTAATGGGTAGACGAGTGCCATAAAAGGTACCTCATTATTATTTATGTGCTACTTCCTGTGCTTCCTATAGCACACACACATATCTGCGCTAGTAACTTGATCAAAGGCACACACTGTTACAAAATGATGGATGTCTACATTTTTAGTGATAAAGTACTTGAGAATTCTTTATCTACCTGGGCTGGGGAGTGAGAAGTACAGGCTGTTAAAACATAAGGATAGCATGGAAAGAAGAAAAGCAGAGTTCACTAGGGTGAAAGAAAGACCAAGGGTTTTTTTGATGGATCAAACTTACTCAAGAATTATGCAATAGTAACTGAAAGCAGATTCTTGCAGTCCCCTGTGTATTGATGGAATAAACAGGAAGACTTTGGATGTTGTCTGTGAAAATAAAGCAGTCCTGTCCTCCTCTTCAGGCATGCTACTGCAGAAACATTGGCTAACAGAACAATAGAGGAGGACCTGGGAACCCCGAAGGGTTCAGTATGCCTTCAGAAGGGGTAAGACAGTATGAATGCATTGTTGAATGGGCTACCTAAGCACAGTCCTTCCACTTCTTTACAGATAGTAATATTAATTTCTGCACTGGTCAGCTTCCATGTAAAATAACTGTATCAGTCTAGGCTGCACAGGACTAGGAGGGCAGAGTAGCCAATCAGATCTCACCTGTCATAAGGCGTGTAACCATTCTGCTGCAAGAAGTCATCTTTTATCAGCTTGGCAACCTCCAAGGTAATTTTATCTGTTTCTGCCAAAGAAGCCTAGAAAAATAAAGTAAACAGTTAGTTTAGTCCTCAAGTCCATGAAGACACATGTCCTGGCCAAGAGCAGATGTTTTTCAGTACCTGTCTTCCTCCCACCCTCCTAAGATAGCATCAAGCAGAACTCTGTCTTTTGGATATTTCTCACTCCCTGCTACAGAACAGCCAATTTAATTGATTGACAGATTAAGATGGGCCAAACAGTCAGTAAATCTGCTTTAGGTCTATCTGATGATAAAGAGAACTTCCTACCCACTGTTTAAGACCATGGAAAAGCCAGCAGACATTGAAAATGCACATGGCTTTGCTATGAGATACATTGAAACATCACCCTCCTACATAAAGAGAAATTAATTTTTACCTTCCTCAATCCTTATGGAAGAAAGATTAGATCTCAGCATGCTAGATCAAGAAGCAAGCTAAAGGATTTGGTACTAGTCTGCACCATTACCAATGTCCTTTTCCCACCTGGCACTCAAGAAAAGGAAAGGAGTTGATGACAATGCCTGTCATACTCCACAGGACAGCCACAACCCTGCTGCACACTGCTGCTCTTGGCACCACAGGTTGCTCTTCCCTTCCTTCATCATCCTTTTGCTAAAGGGGCCTGATTGAGCTTAAGTAGTCCAACTTGCTTTCTAGACACAAAGTTTGGACCTTCTTTCACGAGGAGACTAACAGAATTCAGAGCTAAAAAGAAAAAAAAATACACTGCCTGTACTTCCACAATTCCCCCTTTCTAAACGTTTGTTGCAGCTGTTAGCCAAGCCCAGACAGAAAGGAACTGTCAAAGATAACATCTCTGAGAAAAAAAATCACCAATTCCAGTAATTCTATCATAAGATCATTGCCTAGTTACAAGTACTGGCTTATCAATATCCCTTCCACACCAAGGACCCAATCCTACCCTGCTTTGCAAACCAGTCTTCTAGAAGATGGTTTTGTAAATAGAGAACTGCAGAAAGTCCTATGACCCCATTTCCTTTCCTTCAAAGATACATCAGGAAAAGAGAGCTCTACTAGGCAAGATCTGATGAAAGGTCTCATCTTGGTTGGACTAAAACATCAGTGAAGAGACAGAGCACCATGAGCAAACTTCCTTCAAGTAACTGTATTTAATACATGTTACTACATACTACTACAGTTCTATAAATCCTAATAGCTCATCTGAACATCATGGAATTAAACTACTGTCAAGTACATGCCAGGAACCTGCCAATTATCATATTTACAGTGCTAAGCTGAAACAGAGTTTTCACTGGGTCCTTTCTGAGAGCTTTCAATGGAAATTTTCCTGTCCAAGTTTAGCTTTCTCTTCAAAATATTGAAGTGAAAAAAGGAAATTGAATGCCTGCAAAACAGAGCCATACACCACAGGTTTCCAAAGAAAAAACAAATGATCCCAAGTTTTTTAAAAAGCAGACTTCACTTTGTTTCTACAGGCCAACTTGTAAATGCCAACACCGCTGTCCCGAAGCTGGCAACATGGTTTCTAAAAAACTGTAACCCTTCAGGTGACTTCAACAGTAAAGATGAGTTTGCATAATTTCTCTACAAGACTGTTTCCAATGGAATACTTGCAGCAAAGGGCATTTCAACAATACTAGAACACTGAAGCAAGTTTAAAGCAAGCAGTAGGTGTCCCACAATCTCATTTACATGAGAAAAGTAGCACTAAGCCAAGGTTTAGCAAATCTGAAGAATTATTTGTCATTAGAAGTCAAACAAACAACATGTAGGAAAGTTGGAATAAAACACAGTTTGAGGTGAGAGCGTCTGACATCTCCCAGTGATCTTTTGTGTGCTACGAATATCCATCGGGTCTGCTCTAAGACACGGTCAAAAGCCTGCACTAACCATAAGGAAATGGAGAATGGCTCAATGACACCACATCTGGTCACTCACCTTCCCCACAAGCTGCACAATTTCTGCAAGGTCCTCTTCCTCCTGTAGGATCTCTTTGGCCTTTGTTCTGAGAGGGACAAATTCTGTGAAATGCTTGTCGTAGTACTCATCCAGGGCTCGCGTGTATTTGCTGTAGCTGATCAGCCAGTTCACAGATGGGAAGTGCTTGCGCTGTGCCAGCTTCTTATCCAGGCCCCAGAAAACCTGCCAGAAGCCAGAAAAGTCAATCAGCTCTCCAAATCAAAAGTGAACTAAAATAATTGAAGACAATTAAAAAAAAAAACACAGAGAGCAAATCGAGCAAGTTGGAGTTAATGCAACATGGCAAAGCCTTCACAAACAGAAGCCTGAGAGCCTGTTAACTATAAAAGTGACATTCAAACAACATTTCTCAAAAAAATGATGCAACTTTTAAGCTGAGTTCAGATTTATTTAGCTTGAGACTGCTCATGAGAGAGCAATCAGCCATAGCAATGACAATATTGGAGTCTAAGTAAAGTGGAGACTGAATAGATGTAACCGCTTTTCCTAAACTGCATACAGTTGCAAGACACTCCCTCAGCTTCTCTTGAGGATTTTTTTTGTGGTTTCAATGCACCTAATATTAAGAGTAGTCTACTTTCCATCTCAGCTGGAACGGATACATTTGCAGTGCAGCTCAATGAGCAGCCCTTAGAAAGGACACAGATATCCCTGAGCAGGCATTGTTGGAAAGAATTGCTGCCTTCACTCCTTCTTCCCAAAGGGATCTCAAACACATCAGTTTGAGATCATCTCACAAGGTCGCATTCTACAGTGCTAGAACATTTTCCAAAACACCCTACAATGCTGCCTGTGTCAAATCAGAGCTCTCTCACCTCAGCCACTGGCACAAATGTGCTGAAGTGTAACCCTTTGGAGTCTAACAAAGTGGACAGAAGAGTTGCAACATTGTGGGACGTACCTGAACAATGCCCAGGGTAGCAGATGTGACAGGATCAGAGAAGTCACCACCTGGGGGAGAGACACTGAGCAGGAAGAGATAAGGAAAGGTTATCAGAGTTGCTTTCACAGTTCAAACTGAAGTACTGAACATATGACTGACTGCACAGCTCAGTGCAGAGAAACCAGAAAAGTCAACAAGATTTCAAGTAAATAACAGATTGCAGTATGTTTGCAGAAAGCACTTGATGCATACCCACACAGGGTAATATATCAAGCATGCCATAAAATAGTTACATCAATGACTGACTTACAGTATTAAGGTGTAATTTCAGTCACATTAGCTCCAGGTAGTAACTCCAGCTTGGATTATCAAACTTACCTGAACTGGAACAGATTCAGCAAGAGTACTGATAGAACATCATGAATACACAGTGCAGTGATTTTACAGGAAACAATATCCCAATCTGAAATTATTTTTGATATTCACCTACACAGTAACTACTTCATTTGTGCTTGACACTCCAATATATGCCTTCCCAGAGATTAAAAAAAAACCCAAAACTTCAAATCTTAAAAGCAGAAACCCCTTATGTATGCATGTTGCGAACAGCAGAACTAAGCAGAGCAAAAAATAAGGTCTGGATGTTTTTGCAGATGCCAGAGGCCCTCCTGAAAACACAGGGAACCCCTTTACCCAGAGTATGATACACAAACCAGTATCACCAAGGAGATTGCCTGCAGACACCATGCTTTTCACAGCACATCACAGCCTGAGATATGCTGCTCCATGGAATTCTACTCTGTTTGAGCACGAGTCATGATTCATTATGCCCCCAAGTGCACACACTGCTGCTCCAGCTGCCCCGTCTTTCCTGCTCTGAGCATGGTTTGACATACTTTTCAGAGAACTCTAATGACATTCTTCCCTGAGCCACTTGATCTGATTGCTGTGCCTGTGGTTCCACACCTTACAGAGCTACCTGTCCACATTAATTCCTTCTGCCCCCATGCACAATTTAACAGCAGTTCTGGATGAACAGAGACTAAGTAACTACCTACTCATTCCCATATTTTTATGTTCTGCAGTTGCACAGAGCAATGAGACCTTTTTATCCAAAAAAAGGTACCGTGTCATACAAAAACAGCAAGGAAAAACTGCAGGCAGTGCAGAGGCAAAGCAATGCAACACTCACGCTCCAACAATGCTGACACTGCCTTCCCTCTCAGGATTCCCCAGACACTTCACTCTCCCAGCTCGCTCGTAGAAAGAGGCCAGACGGGCACTGAGGTAGGCTGGATAACCGCTGTCTGCAAACACCAACACACAGATTCAGTCAAAGGCTCAGAGTTTCAAGGGCTGCATTTACAAGACTAGACCGAGGAAAGACTACTCACCAGCTGGCATTTCAGCCAGTCGCCCTGAGATTTCCCTGAGGGCCTCAGCCCATCGGGAAGTAGAGTCTGCCATCATACTGACATGGTAGCCCATATCCCGGAAATACTCAGATAGGGTGATTCCTGTAACAAAGACAACAGCATGCTGCAGGATACAGTTCACAAAGGAATTCTATGCTTATGTGTTGTCAGAAAGATGCAAATAAATCAAATTATTTGAGTTTATATTTTGATGGAAACAGACAATGGAAGTTACTGTTTCTTCCTGCTTATGTCCCCACTGTCTTTTTTTTTTTTCTGCTGTTGCTGTTTATTTCTTCTCATTCTCCTCATTTTTGTTTATGAACCACTCAAACTCATATTATGTTCATGTGTATTTCTTTAAAGACACTGCAATGTCACTGATGCTACTCTTTCCCTCACTGAAACCATGAACAAAGACTCTTCTTACTGTAAAATGCCTCCTTCCTTTTCAAACTACAGAATACAAGAGTGAGAAGAGGTCATGTGTTCTCTGAATTATCTGACAACTGTTCGTAAAAAAGAACTTTAAAAAAAAGCCTTTAAGAGGCTGCAAAGGGAAGATTAGTCTGCCAACTAAGAGAATACTATTCCTGTCCATTAAGTGGCTGTATTTGTCAGCAAAAAGCTGACAAAAACCTAAAGCTTACAGAATTAACACATGCAGAAAACCTACACAAGTCTTGGCACAGAAACTTCACCTTACAAACAAAATTTACTCAATATTCAGAAATGGCAATTATATGCAAGCAAATCAGATTCAATTAAGATACTAAGATGTGGTGCAGGCAAGATCTTAAAGGGATTACTTCTGAAAGTAGACAGCATTCTCCATATGGCCACCTCAGGAACTGAAAATATTAGAGCATGATGGCTTGCTTTATAAACACAACTTTCCTTATCCTCTTGTAAATCTTACCAGTATAGATGGAGGCTTCTCTGGCAGCCACGGGCATGTTGGAAGTATTTGCTACCAGAGCTGTTCTCTTCATGATGCTTTCTACCTTGCCATCAACTTCCATTGTTAACTAAAACACAAGAAAAGGAATAACACCCGAACTGTAACAGTAGCAAGTTTTTTTGTTAATTTTTCGATGCTTGGTTTTTTTCACTGTTTTACTTGCCTTGTATCAGGATACCCTCCTCACAGCTATTCTACTGAGACCAGAGATGAGATTCAAAATTTTAGGACATGCTGGTTTGTCTTTCAGACTGCACACAGCTTAACTTTTTCATGTACATGCTTCAGCCTCACCTCATCTTCTGCAACTACCAAATCCCTGCTGATCCCATTCAAATAAGTAATGCCAAACCCATTGCACAAGGAAGCACATTGTCCTCTCTCAGACTTCCAAGCTGAAAGAGCTAAAAATTCTTACCCTCCTGTCATAAACCCATTAGGAATCAGAGAGCTTTCTTCCCCCCATCTGCAAGAAGCCAAGTTAGTATTTGACAACTGGACATAAAACTACATTTTTAACGTCAGTGAAGCCTTACAAGCACCTGAACAGAATACACACCCTGACATTTGTGTGGAATTCCACTTATGAGTACCCTGGGATTTACCTTCTTCAAGGCCACCTCAGCTTGACTTTCCCACTTTGTCACCAATCAACACACCTAGGCCTTTTACCCCTTATTCCTGACAGTGAAGTTTCCATCTGACAGTTCATACTATCTGACCCCTGCACAACAACTTCACTAAAACATAGTAAGTACAAGCATTGGTAAACCTGTTACTTGGTTGTTGGTTTTTTTTTGTTGGTTTTTTTTTTTTTAATTAACAAGGTATTTTTTACTTCATTCAAAAGTTATTCCAAAGCTTAATATGTCAAACTAATATCTGGTACCTGTATCACCACCCCACAACTTGTAAATGGATGCTGCATTTTCTATGCATGGTCAAGTTAGAGACACGACTAGTGACAGGTAAGATGCTTACAACTCTGGTAAATTTTTCTCTGACATTCATTCTGGCTTTATTTTAAACAATTTAGAAGGTACACCAAAAACTAGTCCAGATGTTTATTTAGGGGCCACTGAGGTAATTCTTGAATGTGCCAAAAGGGATTTTTGCCAGAGCTTCAAGGCAGGCAAGATGATTTTTTCAAGTCACTCTACCAACATGATATTTTACTCAGTTACAATACCAGTATGATAGCAAGTCTTCCCAGGAAGGTTTACTCTCCATGAAATCTCCATACTAACCTCAGGAAAATCTCTCAGTACTTCAGACATTTCATTTCCTCGTTCTCCACAGCCTACATAAATGATGACATCACTGTTGGAGTACTTTGAAAGAGACTGTGAGATCACAGTCTTTCCACAACCAAATGCCCCAGGAATCGCTGTTGTACCTCCTTGTACACATCTGAAGAAAGTAAAAGGACTCTGATTTGCAAGGAACTAAAAAACAGCTCTTTCCCATCTTAGAATATGTTTTCCACTAGAACTCCCTCAACAAAAGTAGAAACACAGGAATCACATTCAATGTTCTGGGTGAGAGACAGAAGTATTTCATTAAATCAAAAAATCAAGGGATTAAACCATCCTTTTCCTCTCCTGTACTTGAAGTATACAACTTATGCTGATACATAGTATATGACTTATGCTGAAGCATGACTTTTGGCCTTGATACACAACAGTTTTCACAGCTGGAAGCAGCGATGGAATGCAAATGCTAAGAAAAGAAGAACTGTACTTAGTTGTGCATTATAGAATAAGCAGCACAATATTTTAGGACCAAAATAACTGAATTCAGTGTCTTAGAAGTTAGCTGCTTAAATGACCCGTTTATGTTACAGTTAAGTGCAACAGTTTTCCTAAGTGGCAACCTCAAAATCATTGGAAACTACACGTTCTCAAGACCATGGAAAGATATCCTACTCATACATTCAAATGAAGATACCAAGCTTGAAAGTTCTAGCCTTTCTGCAGATGTGACATGGTTATGTTAGGTTTATACATGTCCAGTCTTTTCTAAATTAATGCACTAGAACAGTTTTGTTGAACTTCCTTTTTCCACCAGTGGGTTCACCTGCCAAGTAAAGATGAGAAGTTCAGCTAAATATTTTTTAAGATTATGCTGTGACATATGGCAAAAGCTTACCCTTAAAAATACCTAAGGCTCTAAGGCCTCCTGCCTCTGCTTCCCCCTAAGAGAGAGATTTCTCACACAGCAGAAAATAAAAGGAAGTACTTACGGGAAGAGGGCATCCAGGACTCGTTGGCCAGTTAATAAAGGATGATTGGCCGGTAACTTCTCGGTAACAGGACGGACTTGACGTACAGGCCACACCTGCACCATAGTGAACTTCTCTTTTACACCTTCAAACTCCAGCTCTAACACAACATCCTAACAGAGAGCACCAGACACGTGAAGTAAACAAACAGCTGCACGCTGGACCAGCACACAAATTCTCATCTTAACTACTCTGCAGAGCCTTTGGTAACACCACAGAGCTCTTAGAACCTCAACATGCAATCATCACCTCCCAAGGGAAGGCTCTTTCCCATATTTACAAGGCCACTTGGGGAAAACAGTGCAAGATACAGCATACATTAAAAATATGCTTTTGAAGAGCAATAAATTTTACATATTCATAAGATACTGTAGATTCCCACAGAGGTCATCAAACATGGCAAAGTGTAATTGGGAAGCCATATACAAAGAAAGTAGCTGCACAAAATAATAATGCAACCCCTGCAGGCAGGGTAGCAAAAGTGATCATTAACTCAGACACCTTGTTGCATGAAACACTTTAGCTGGCCTCATGTAGAGCAGAAAGAGTACATCAGTCTTATGAAAGAGACATGGAAAATACCAGCAATTGCTGTTTGGGAGACTTACTGAAGCGTCATAGTTTCCTGGAGGAGCAACGTATGTAACTGTACCCCTATTCCGTGGGGGCAGCATGATTTTGTGTTTGATCAGGGAGTTTTCATTCACCACACCATAAATATCTCCACCAGTGATGTGGCTGCCAACCTAAAATCAGAACAGGTCTATTAGCCATAACTTTTAAAAAATAACCTCGACAAACTTTAAAAATACTACAGCTATTAAGTCTAGCACTGTGATTACCCCTTTTAAAAATTCCTTGTGGCAGCACAGTAGCTCATTTACATAACTCATTACTCCAACAGCATTTTTAGCAACACTAGCTGTGCTCAAATGCCTTTCAAGGCTCAGACAGGAGTAATTACTGACAGACAAAAGGAATTTTCTTTGTTTCTTTTCCACGTCTCAACCTAATGTGCTAAAAAGAGAAAGGATAGCCTGCAGGGTTGGAAAAAAGATGCTGCAAATGGCTAAAGCCACATTTTCCAGCTCTAAGACTACCTTCACCATTTGCAAAATGCGTGCTGCAGTCATTCTTTTTGCTCAGGTAACACCTGTTCCTGCTAATGCTTACTGCAATTCCAAGAGTTTCTCTATGGTTTGGTAAATACATTAAAACTCTGTAAATTTCTCACATGCAAAAGCAACACACCATAAGTCATATCAAGTAAGTTTTGGTGATCCCCATCCAGTCTCATATCTACTACCACCTACTAGCACTCCTTTTTGCAAATTTCAATAAATGCAGCATTAACCACAGGTTCCAGCAGTCACAGCCTTAGCACACTGCTCCAGGCCTAAGCTCTGGAGGTAAAGGAGCAAGAGGGGAACACACATTGTCAGAACGTACCCGCAGATTTTTGGAAGGCGTGAAGTCCCATTTGACATCTCGGCTCAAAGCTGACACGTTGACACCTCTAGGGATATAGATACTTTTGGTCAGAGTGCTGATGTCCAAGAGAGGTCTCTGGATACCATCAAAAATAGCCCCCATAATGCCAGGCCCCAGTTCCACTGACAGGGGCTTCCCAGTACGGAGCACAGGATCTCCTACAGAGACACCAGCTAGAGATCTGCTGAGGAAAAGTTCATCCAGGACAACAGAAAGAAACCAGGCAGAAGTCATCAGGTTCACAACATCATACTCTCAAACCCCTTTTCTGACTTTAAGGTAATACTATTCCTATATTACACATCACCATTTGAGAAGCATGTAGGCTTTATACTAAATTCTGAATTTGTTCAAACAGAAAAGTTCACCATCCTTCAGAGAGGCAAAGTAGTGACAAATATTCTGCTTTACAATCATTTGTTCAAGTCAACTGCTGTTGGCAACTAATATGGATGAGTTCACTGCAGTGTCAGGCACTGGGATGACAAAACATCAGACATTTCTTACATCTTCAAACCTAGAAACCAGATTAAGCTGTTTAAGTCAGATAATGTTATGAAATATGGAATTTTTCACTTCAGAATTTGTTTAGAGAGCACAACTGTTTTGATCTTGAGCCTTGCACAGCTTTTTTCAACAGCAGCCTAATTTTAAAAGGCGTTTGTCAAAGACCAGCACCATTGCCCTCCCGTTTTGTATCAAGATGTCAAGTCTATGCACTACCTAAGCTCCAAAGATGCACAATGGATTTTTCTCTGCAAAGGGGCAGCATCTTGGCAGAAGGGCCTGCCAGAATACAGAAAAAACCTTCAAAACTTACACAAAACTCAAGAGATTAAATACAAGTTGACTTCAGAGAGGCCTATGACTGAGTTTCTGCTCAAAAAGAAATTAAAAGTAAACCATAGTCAAACTTGTTCTGATGGAAAGCTACTCGATACTGTAACAATGATGCCATCTAAAATGATGAATTATTAGGCAGAGCCAGGACCTAGTCAGAAGTTTACCAGCAAGCTCCTCAGAACCAAGGTTTAGGAGTCAGCACAGCCTTTTTTTCTAGGCTCTACAGATGCACACAGCCCTCTTGGGAGGAGGAAGAGGCCTGGCTTCAAATTTTATTACTTATTTTCTGACATTTCTCATATATATGCAATAAAAAATATATTTTCAGTTGCCTAAATTGTAGAGTATATGCTGGACCAAGATGCTGTAAGCCCACTGCAGAAGAAAAAGTGTAATCTATTATGCTTGGCAATATACTCTGTCCAGAAGAAGGAATCCTGCCCACTTTACATTTCTTATTTAAGCATTATACAAGCACAAAGAAAAAGATGCAACAAATATTGCTTAGTTTTGCCATTTATGGTTGACACTTGCCAGTTGCCCTAACAAAGAGGCATTAAAATCCACTTGAATTCCAGTTTACAAAAGTCTCCTCGCTACACAGCTGCACAAGGTAAGATTCACCTCAAAACCATCAACATTTACAAAGCACATGCAGAACAGATGTCCTGCCAGAACTCAAAGTATCCAGGGCTTATTTCCATCCTCTTTACCCTAATCACCAGTACTCTGGACTGTATGGTCTGACAGCAGAGAGAGAGCAGTGAAAAGGATACATGTTTCTTCATACACCTGGACAGTTGCCAGATCACCTTCCAGTCGGATGATCTCCCCCACCAGTTCACTGTGTCCTACTCGTACCAGCTCGTACATGGCAGCACCAGCCATGTTACAGGCTGTGACCACTGCAAAAGATGGGCACACAAGTGAGTTATTTTCCCTGCAGTTCAGGAAACTGAAACCTACCCATCATAAGCTAGTAAAAACTGCACAGCATAAACCTGGTATTCACTCCTATCAGACACACACTCTTGACTTCACAGAAGGATGTCCGTCAAAAGTTTACCTACAGTTTTCACTCTATCCTTTATCCAGAATAAGAGGACATTATGAGAGTGTAGTAATTCACAGGACAATTCAGGCCATAATTTTTCTTATCTATCTTGACAGACTGCAAACGTTGAGGGTGTGAGATGCTGTGAACTTTGACAAACAAGTTCTGCAGGCACTTCTCCCTTGCAGTGAGCTAGGCCACATTCTCATCTGCTTAAATTAAAACACACAAGAAAATGGCAAAACTCACCCAATGCCTGGTAGTTACATAAACCTGTGGCTGGGGCCAGCATTTTCAGATCACTTAAACTTCTGTTTATCTTGGTAGCATCTGGATGCTGACATAAACATGGATAGATCAAGCCAAGGCACCTGCTAAATATCCTTGCATCTAAAGTGATGCCTAGAAAGCTTTTAAGAAAACACTTAAAAGTGTTTCTTTTATTTTGTAGTAAAGTGATATCTTAGGGCACTTAATTTAACTTTCAACAGATGAACTGTTGTGCAGCATGTTTTGGGCCTGAAACTTCCCACCGCTTTGAGTTAGATTTCAGCAGGACATATATGGTATGGAGTTCTGGCTGCTTTAGAACAAAATTTATTATGTCTTGTATATTATAATCACAGTAATGCACACAAGATTCACATATTTACACAAAAATACAATTTCCACTTCTTGGGAAAGAAAGCTGTGTCAGTTTAAAATTGTTTCTAAGTACCACTTCTGCAGTTACAGAATTTGCAGTTAAAAAACTTGCGCCTATTTAAGTAGGGAATTTCTTATTCATCAAATATGATGCATTAAAAACAATACTTGCTAATCTTCTGTTCTCCCATTCCCAATCTATCCATCAGCTCTTGAACAGAATGCAGGAGGGAGCAGTAAAGCCAGTAGAGTCTGCATGTATTCAAAAGCTATTGCTATCAGAGCCTAAACTATTTCAGCTGATAAAGACAAAGGAAGAGTCCTCCTTCTCCCAGCAGCACTATCACCTTCCCTGACTCTTGTGGCTCCTTCCTGAGCTCCCCCAGCCCATGGTGCAGTAAACAGAACAGCTTGACACTGACACAGACTGAGTATCTCAGAAAGCACAGGGGAAAACTTTCAGTCAGAACAGACTGTATATTTCATACCCTTTTAGAGAAATTTAGCACACTGGGCCCTGCAGATTTCCAAACAAGGGGCTTTATCTCATACAGAAAGCTTCCTTTTTTTATTATTATTATTGTTGGTTTTGTTCAACTGCCTGCTTCTGCTCATTATATTTTTAAAAAAGGTTAATTACTAGTAACATCTTGTTAGCAGTTTTTTTAATAGTTTATCAGACTAAGTCAGAAATTCTTAAGTCCCCCCCCCAAAAAAAAAAAAAAAAAGAAAAGCAACATCCAGAGCTATTTTATATTTCTCTGCTTTCAAGTGAAGATTAACAAGATCCTAGATAAAACAGAATTTATTACTTCCTTTACAAAATAGTACCTACCAGGTCCTGAGACTCCATAAACGTAGCCAACAAAAGCCTCTCTGTCTTCATCACGGATTTTGGGGAGTTTTGAGAAGTCCATTTTACCTGTTCAGCTGAACAAAAGTAAAGAGTCAGTCCTGAAGAACACACATATGTAGTAAGTTCCTCCTCTTCCCACTGCTCTCTTATTTCCAGTTAAAAAGAATTCTGACCTCATAGCCTGAACCACTGTGATTTTAAAGCTGTAAAAAGTGAAAAAGTAACTGATTTAAACAAAAGATGTGAGATTCCTTGTTGCAGAAACACAGGGGTAGAACATCACTCCATAATATGGTCCACAGAATGCTACTGAATGAAAAAGATGCAGTGCTACAATGCCCTCACACAGTTGCACTGCTTTTGAGTTTTGGTAATAGGATAAACAACAGAAAATCTCTTTTGTATTCCACTCCAAAATATGGAGTTTTCCATAATTCTGAGTGAGTAAGAAAATATTCTGGGTCTACTTTACTGCCACCAGTCTCTAAAATGCAGTACTACAAAAATTAATTGTGCAAATTCAATTTGTGCTATTTTAAGGTGCCAAATTAGAATTTATTTATTAAGAAATGTATTTAGAGGAAGAAACACAGATTTTCAGAAGCACCAGCACACAAATACGTGAGCCCTTTCTATGTATCTCACAGCTACATATTACAGAGTCTTTGCTTTCAGTGAAACCCAGGGAGCATTACAGAGGAATTGTGCTGCACAATGGCCAAAACCTCCAACTCGCAACAGTTAACAGGCTGGCATCTCTTGCCAGTAACTGTTTAGCAAGTCTAAACAACTGGCACTGGAATTTTTTTCAGACTTCCTCCATCCACGTTTGTCCCATGGCTGACAGTTGGGCTGTCTGCTTCCGGTGCGGATCAGAGGATTTAATGGTTTTGCTTTGTGAGCCCTTGTCATGCTGTGTGTTACCTTGGAAACTGATGGGTGTTAGAGAACTGTAAGGCCACACTCTTCCCATTTCTCCTGTACAGACACACTTAGGACACAGCACTGGTGAAAGGTGCACTATGGCAGCCCCAGCACAGAGCGCTCCTGTGCTAATCAACAGCAAGGCTCCTGGTTTGGTGACATGAACTGGGAGGCATCTGTTGACACTCATACTCAGTCTTTGAGAGAAGCCTAATCTCTCAGCATCTTCCACAAGGCAGTAAATATAAAGGCATGTTCAGGCTTAAAAACCTGCCTTGCGTACAATAAGCAAGGCAATGACTACATTGCCACCCTTTCCTTCCAACTAAAGGATACATTTTTGCCTATTCTTCGAGAGCAATAGTTGACATCTGCTATTCTTGAAATCCTACAACTATTTTCCAGCTTTTTAATACGAGTCCTCTGCTCCTCACCCTCTTTACTGTTTTAAATTGTATATAAGTTTTAAATTGGTGGCATGGCTCCTTAAGAAAAAGATCTCCCACGATTCTGAACCCCTGTTCATGCTGAAGGAATAGCTTTTTCCAGGCTCCATGTCTCTGTGCACTGTACTGTCTATCATGGCTGCCACTGATTTATTTCACAGTTGATCATGGCTCAGTCACCACCAGCTTGGAGCAGACCTGCTAACAAGTCTTGAGCCCAAAGGCTAGGCCAGATATCCATTAGATCCCTCTGCCCTCCATAGCCATAGGTTATCTTTGACATTGCCTGGTGTTTAGACTCAGGAGACGATTTTAATTTCACTGCTTTTTTCTCAATTGCCTCCTCTGAAAAATGGCAGAGGGGAGGTCCTCACAAGTAATCTGCAGTTCCTGAGCAGCTGGTATGAGCTGGTTCTGATCTGACTAACACAACTATCTCATCTTTTTTGCTTTTAATAATTAAAACATTGCAAAACTCAAACACAATTGCTCTTCATACAGAAAGAAGCAGCTGTTCTTATAAATCCAAATTAAACATTTACTTCAATTTGCCATACAGAACAACGTCCAGTGTCCTACTACCAACATCTTCTGTAAAAGCACAGTAGAGAGTTAAACCACATTCTCATAACTGAATTAGTGACACAGCTTGGCAATTAGGTAACATCCCATATAAAAGAGTCAAATAACAAAGGCAAGGAAAAGCAGGAACATTGGGCCAGTTTAAATTTAAATTAACTTTTCTTCATAATCAAAACCTGCTTGAAGCCAGCATTTATCTTTTAGGGAGGCAAGTAAGAACCTCCGAACAGCCATTCTGCAGTTAAATGGCAACATCCTGACAGCCAGCACCTGCCTCTCTTGTTCCTGTGACTGCTCTGCTCCCTTCCTCTTCCTAGAGCCACCCTTCCAAATTACTGTCCAAGCTAACTAAAAGGGCAGGGGATTCCTCCACTAGACCACTTAGCAATACACTAATAAACTCTGTCTTTACCATGATCTCTAGCATCTGCATCAACAACTTTTAAACACATACCTATTAACTATTTCAAGTGTAAAAGATGTGAATTCTTTCTAACTTTTGTTTCACTTCTGCTACACCTCCAAAGTACAGTTTACACAAAGCCAGCGCCCACCCAGCCAGGCTGACCTATTTTTAAGGAGCTACACATCTCTTAACACTGAATACAAATATGAAAAAAAAGAAAAGAAAAAGAAGAAGAAGAAAAAAAAGCTGTTATTTATCTCTGCATCATTTTCTTGTGCTTGTGTACTAGCACTACGGATTTTCAATTTATATGGAAAAGTCCTTAAGGGCCAAAATGCTGTGTTACCTTCCTACCCTGTTAGATGTTTTCATTGCCAGTACTCAAAGAAAATGAAACTCCCTAAAGCACGTATGTACCCCAAAAGCCATGGTAGCTGACCATTTTAGAAATCCACAGAGTTCCTGAGACCTTTGAAAGGCCTCTTGCCAGCACAGGATATTAGGCACTATATGCAATTCCCTCCTACAAAAGTCTACTAGCACACCTAGATAGGATATTAGCTTAATTTGAATTCCCTTATGAGTAAAGATGTACCTTGTATGCTTTACAATTTATATCTTCCTTACCTAAAACAGTTCATCAATTAATTTCAAACATGCTCTTAAACTCTAGCAGTCATATTCCCATTAATAGTGCCAGAAATCAAAGTATTACTTGCAGTAGAACCTTCACTGACTAAAAGGTGATTTATTACACTGATTTTAAAGTCCTAATTAAACAAGAAAGAGCCCATAACCTGAGCTTTCTATATTGGTTTCTCCCCAGCACAGTAATCTGGTTACACAGTAGCCCCAAAAATGTAACTGCCCTGCTCTCAATGTTTGAGAAACCCACTTCCCTTCACTGTTCCTGGATTTTGCATCTAACATTTGATCAGACCCAGAATTTACAGGCTGAACTGCCTTAACACAAAGATCTTTTGAAAATTCAGACTCCGATGAGATTTTTAGAAGGAGCCTTCTTGCAGCAAGGAAGAAAATCTATGACAATTTTATCACATAAACACAGATCCTTACCTTATTTTGCAGAATCAGGGAGTACCAAAACCCACAGGCCAAATTAAAAAGCTAGAATTTAGCAATGAAGCATCACCACTTGTGAAATAGTCGTCCTTCTAGTGCCTCTACAAAGAGGGATGAGAAAGCCTGCTGCAGAGGGGAAAAAAATTTCTGACACACAGCAGAGGCACAACCACCTGACTTGATGAGTCATCAGTCTCTCCCTCTCTCCCCCACCAGCACCAAGGAATGCCGCAATAGCAACTCCAGCCACCTCAAGCCCAGCTAACTCCCATGTGCCTCCCCTACTGCACAGGAGCGAGCAGAAGAAATTAAAAGGCTTCGGTGCTTGCATTAAGGGCCTCCTACAAAGCCGGGAATTCCAATGTCCTGAGTGGTGCATACAACTACAGAAAAATCCCTGAAAGAGATGCATGTTTTCTGCTGGAATCCATTCACCTGCTAACCCTCCAGTGTAATACAGCCATGCCAGTGTGTGCTGTGCTCTGGAAGAGCTTAACAGAACAACTGCTTAACAACAGTCTGCACAGGGAGCTGTTGAACACACTGCAATACTAATTGCTTAAGCATGTTGAACAGTATTGATTGCCTCCAGGAGTCTTGTGGGGCTTCCATGTGCTCAGAAGCCCTTTTCCTGGCCAGTAGATGCACTAACGCAATTGCACAACATCCAGCACCTCAATAAAGCAGAGAGCTGTGCCATTCTGAGTGACAGCTGCTGTTGAAAGATCAACAGGCATTGCCCTGTATGCTGAACAGAACATGGGCAGCTGTGTGATCCCTCACCAAGAACCTGCATGAAGCTGGAGTTCCCTGCAGTCTTCACAACTTCTCAAGTCTATCTTTGCAAATTCTAGGATTACCAACACTTCAAATGGGCACAAAAGCTTAGACACTAACCACAGCTGTAGTGAACAGCACAGTATCAGTAATTCGGTTACATCAGTAAATCACCAGTAGCAGGAATCATTCTGCTGGAATAACTTTGAACTTGAAGGTCACAGATTTTAGTACATCTGAAACAGACTAATGTGTTTTGATTTCCAAGGGCAGACAAATGGAGTCGAAATATAAGACCTTATATTTGATATCCAGGAAATCTTAATGGGCATAAACAGTAAAATGTAGTGAAAGAGTGTTCCGAAGAAAATAGTATCTTCTCCTCTTCTTAGTAAATAATCTAGCCATTACAGGATAGTAAAGATCACTACCCAAACTGGACTATCAGCTTGGAGTCACATTGGAGTGATGCTTCAGATTCAAGACTGCCAACATTTACCATCTTCACCTGAGCAGACTCTGGCACAGTCCATAAATCCCAGCATCCAGCTGCATGAAGATCTGTTGCAAGGGCCTCATAAATAACAGGATAATCACTGCCACAGATTTCGTGTAGCTAGGACAGTTTAAACTTCCCCTTCTAACAGATGGTATCTTTAAGAGGAAGTATTAAAAAAAATACAGCGCCTGAATTATTAGACAAATGCAGAAGTTTGGCAGCATTTTCATATCTAGAACTTGGGATATAGTGCCACAAAAAACAACACGCCCAGAACCCTAACACAGGTCACTGGGAAAGGAAGCACAATAGTATTCACAGGAAACCTGCTCCTTCATAGTATGCAGAGTTATAATTTTACTAAAAGACAGCATGGAAAATTACTCCAGATTTCTCAGTCACTAAACAACTGAATTGCTGAGGTTGGAAGGCACCTCTGGCAATCATCTACTACTACCGCCCTGCTCCACACAGGCTGATGTAGGCTGCTCAGGGCCACATCCAAATGTATTTTGATTACCTCCAAGGATGAAGACACCACAACTCTCTGGACAACTTGTTCCAGTGTTCGGACACCCCTGCAGTAAAAGTGTTCTCCTACGTTTAAAGGGAATTCCCTGTATTTCAGTTTGTGCCCATTGTGTCATGTTACTTCAGCAGGTACCACTGAGAAGAGTCTGGCTCCACCCTCTTTGCTCCCTCCCATCAGGTGTTCATATACTTTACAGTAAGATTCTCAGAGCCTTCTGAGAGCCTCTTCCTGAGGCTACATAATCCCAGCTCTCTCATCTGCTTTTCCTACCTCCAACTGCTTAACAGTCTTTGCGGCCCTTTTCTGGATGCACACCATTCACCCATGTCTTTCTTCTACCAGAGAATCTAGAACCAGACACAGCACTTTAGATGTGGCTTCCATCAAGTTTAACCAAGGTGAAAAACCACTTCCCTGAACCTGTTGGCGAGATTCTTACACACACAGCCCAGGATACTGCAGGCTGCCTTTGCCACAAGGGCACGTTGCCAGCCGATGTTCAGCTTGGGGACCCCCGGTTCTTTTCAGCACTCAGTCAGTCCTCAGCCTGCAGCAGGGTATGTGGTTATTCTGCCTCAGGTGCAGGACTTGGCACTTCCCTTTGTCAAACTTCATGGGATTCCTGTCAGCCAATTATTCCAGTATGTCCAGGTCCCTCTGTATGGCAGCACAACCCTCTGCTGTATCAAACACCTTCCAACTGTGTCATCTGCACTCTAATGAAACCAGGCAGGAGTTATGTCCCACGCTCAACACAACCACGTGGCTCAGTCTTCTCATGACACAGACATTGTGAAGCAAACAGCACCAACCTTCCTGCCATAAGCTCTGAGTTAGAAAGATTATTTCTTAAAGTCAACAAAACAGACATTTTTCCATTTAATCCATACAATTTCAGTTGTCACAGGGCACTTTGAGCTCACCTCTGCTCTAGGTAAATCCAGAAACTGCTTAAGTGATGCTCAGCTACACACTGTGGACCCATCTGCAACTCTACAAGATCATGTATCTTTCATATAACTTGTTCCTTGTGTTCCTATAAGCCCCTTGTTCTCACATGAGGCTTGCTTTGCTCAGCACACGTACATGTAAATCCATGTGTATTCAAGGAAAGAAACAGGAAAGAGACTTATGCTGCCACTGTCATTGCAGCACATGATGGCTACAAAGTGAGACCATGAGAAACTGAATTAGTGAAGTCCACCACAAGTTCCTACTGTCCTCTTCCTAAAAACAGATGGGGACTTAGCTGTGGGCATCCCAATAGATACAAGTTTATACTTCAAATAATCATGCCTTGCATACAAGCTAAAGACATAACAATATATTTATATTTGATACATATATACAACATAAAGTATATATTCCTAAAGCAAGGGAGTAAAATCTGTTCATGCAAGATGCACCACCATTACAAGTTGTTACTCAAATACACAAGCTTTTATTCAGCAGCCTGGGAAATTCCTTCAGTTAGTCCAGAACAATACTAGAACAAAGCTGTTTGAACATGACCAAGAAGTCAGCAGCAAAAATAAAATCAGACAGAAAGACTGGCAAGGTGTTAATTGCATAACTGCTTTGACCCACTGAATATCTGATCAGCTCAGCAGATAAGTGGCTTTCAAACATCAAACGCATGCTATATCTAGAATTGATAAAGATCCTAGCTAAATCCATTAAAATACTCCTGTTACTAGAGAAAATGACATTGTCCATGTGAAAAAATGTTCATCAACTGACTCATATGCTACAGTTTTCCATAATAGGGTTTTCTATACCAATTCTTTCCTCTTAGCTGCACCTTCTCCAGAGGAGGAAACTGATGAGCCTCTCCTTAGTTCTTACTTGCTACACTGCTTCATAATTTTATTACTGTGAAAAATTTGACATTCCTTTCAGCCTGCTACACATTCTGCCCTTTGGCTTGACAGACTTTCACACAAAAGAAAGATCCAATGCAACTGAAATCCAAACCATAATACAGAACACTAATACAAAATTAATTTCTGTGTTCTATAGTGACCTTCTTTTCCTATCCTGATCCTGCCATCTAGCTGCTAGGGCTGAAAAGTTCTGCAGTCACCTGCTCAGTGCAACACTCAGTCATTTCCTCTAAATGGACAGTTTTCATTAAATTCACTAACATTACTGCCAAACTAAAATCTACCCTAGCTTTTTTAAGTAAAAGTCAGTCGATTTTCAGGTGTATTTGGCACTGTTACTCGAAATAGTTTTTGTTGCTCTAACCTTTAAGATGACAAGCATTAAAATGAAATGAAAACATAGCTGTAAGCAACTATAACAGCAAGCTTTACTACAGTTCAGCAGAATCACTTCAGAAGAACTGAAGACCTTACCTCAACAGACAAAATGTGCGCAAGCTGACAAAACAACTGTTGCTAGTTTTTTTAAGTCAGGCTCAGTTTCACATGCAGAATCACACAAGTTGTTTGGGCTCATTAAAACACATCTCTCCTCTTTAAGTCTCACTACTGCCTAACTCCTTCTCCCCAGGTGGAATGGCTAAAATACTGAGCAGGAGTTTGGAATAAACATTTCATCGTTATACCTAAGTTTCAGATCACCTTTAAAGTTGGGCTATTATGGAATCTCCAGTTTATTATGCAAGGTATTTGACAGCTAGTTTGAAGAGCTGAACCAGGAGTGAGTCTGCATGAAAGTCCTTGAGAAAGATCCGGCAGCCCTAGCAGACAGAAGTACTCTTTTATAGCACCTTTGGTATAATGAAATACTTACTTGGAATCACAGCACACCTACTGACACTGGATTCCAGTAAAAGGAGATTAGGTTGAGGTTGACTTTTCCTGTAATGGAAAACTGCATCTTTATGGTTTAAAGCAAGTTAAGCTACATTTTGAAATTTTATGTTCAGTTACCTGAAGTATTTAGAGCCTCTTTAGAATAGCCACAGGTCTTCCAACATATTAAATTTCAACATTGTTTAGACTACATATGGTGGTGGTTGCCTGAATATCTGCCAGCTCATGCAAATTTATCTCATGATAACAAAACCCTCAAAATTTCAACAATCTATACCCAATTCACATAATCGAATTGCCTATTTAGACATCTTTACCAACATAGTCTGCAGTTAGTCTAAAATACTATCCTATGGTTTTTTTTCCAAAGAGCTGCTTTTTAAGGTCTTATTTTCTCAGTAGGAAATAAAGTAATAATACAGTGTAACAAGGACCAAATGTTTCTCCCACTAACTGAAGTTCTTGGAAGATGCAGTTTCTTTGCTCGGGTATTAACAAACTGTCAAGTCATTCTTCAGGCTCTTACACAAAACTTGCATACCTGAAAGCTTTTGTTCAGCTATAAGTTATTCCCATAAAGGCATAGCTGTCTCTCTATGAAGTCCATGGCTTTTCCCATATCCTTTCTATACCTCCTCACACCCAACCATCCCAACCACAACAGGACTGCTCTTTATGCTTAGGGCACAGAACACAGACCAGTATCACAGACATCCAAACCACCTCTCTTTTACATGAGCTACCACAAACTACTTCAGTAAGCAAGCATAGCTTACAGCAGCCTGAAGATGGGACACAGCATCTTCACAGCACACTTGCTGGCATTTTTCAGAGGATGCTATCTGGCAGAAACACAGTTGGGCAGACTGGTCAGCTGAAACTCACCAGAGCACCAATATTTCAACTTTGCTATGAGAATCCTTACAATGCGAGCACTTTTCAATTTATTAGGAAGGACAAAGATAAGGCTTTTATATCAAAGAGACCCTCTAGAATACCACTCCTCTCAAGCATTTGTATCTGCAATGAGTCTATTTTCAGAAGCCTTTTTAGTTCATTTACCTGTTCAGCACAATGAGTCTCTGTTAACTGGGGCAGCTTCCCATACTAGTTTTGGTCCTTGCTGACAACTTTTGATACATAACAGACTCCCCAAAATTTTGTAAACTACTACAAAATTCAAAGAAGGGCCACTGTCACACAATTTATTTCTGAGCAGAGTGAGCAGTGACACTGAATTTTGCCATTACACAAGTTCAGAGGAGTAGTCATGCTGATGAATCAAGCAAATAATTTCGGCAGCTAAAACTGGTCTTTATTTGCCATTTGGTTAAGTGGTAGTAACAAGGTCTGTCAGACTTTCAGGATTTAACCATATATATCTTACTGGTTTCCAAAGTAAGTGTATCTGTTCAGTAAAGCCTGGCCTTGGAAGGCAAAGTCTGTTAGAACAGCTATGTAATGTATGGCTGTCTAAAAAGCTGGCAACAAAAGGTCAATGTTTCTAAGATAAAGGCATGTTGAACTTGAGAGTTTGACAAATACAGGAAAAAATAATGCTTGGATGAAATAAAGTAACCAAACAAAAAATATTTATGAGAGTGCAGGACTTAACACCATGAGAGATGACCAAACCCAAGAATTTGGCATAAGCTTAGCTGTCCACTCCCAAAGGGAAGAATGGAGTGAGCACATCAAAGACAAGGAAAAAGCTTTTTATACCATAAAAGAAAGTACAACAATAACAAACAGAAGATCCAGTCTAAGCTGGTTTTGCATGTTGGACATTTAGGTGCTTATTGGCTTATTCTGTACAAGAAAAAAAGGCTGAAAAGTTTAAATTCATTCTGTTTCTTCTCTTAGAGTAGGACACCATTTCTCTCTGCCCAGCTGGAAGGCTAAGAAGTCACATGTTTTAAGATGTTGAGTAAGAATGAATGAGCATGATATTCCAGTTGACTAGATGGTCTATTTTCCTTGGTAAAATTCCAGCCTAAAAAATTATGTGCATATCATAGTTCAACAATACCTCAATATTTCCAAATCTGAAATCCCCCACTTCTTAACCAATGAAACAAACATGGAGAAAAGAATATATTTCAGGCAATGTAAACATTGGTTTGATGCACGGTTTATGTCTTGTAAGGTTTTCTTAAAAAGACAGCGGAAAAAAAAGAGGGATTACTACTTGGTCATCAGTAGCATTCAACATTTTGTAGTCAACATCAAAGTAACCAAAGACCTCAACTAGGTTATCCTGTAATCCTTTTACTCTTTCTAGAAGAATAATTAGGAACACAGACATAGCTCACAAACATGCAATTTAAAACTACAAGGGAAACCCATCAGTAGGAACTTTCAGAGCTTGAGAGTCCAAAGACAAACCATTATGGCATCAAAACAAAGGGGGCCTTGAGAACCCAAAGACACAGTATTATGGCATCAAAACATAAGGGGGAATGCAAGGTGCCTCTGAAAGGATCTTCAGGGGAATCATCTGGTAACCTGCTGCTCTATACCACCTTTGGATGACAATGTGTAACACCAGCACTCATGCAAGTCTGGAAGATAAATGCATGAAGTCATACTGGGAAAAAAATTTAGACAACAGGACACTTAAGGCCCACACACTTTGTAAATCAGGGCCAATGAGGCATAAAACTGTTAATATATATTTAGACCAAAAAAAAATGCTAAATTTAAGCAAATGCTCTATAAAAATTAAGCTCAACCCTATTAGCACTACCTATAGAAAATAATTTTTGATTTGGAAAATGACAAGGCAGCATTTACAGGAAACCGAGATCTTATGTTACTATTGCAACACAAGACTACAACCCCCCTCCGAACAGTCAGCTGATGCCAGCAGCCATTTTCCACTGTTGCCTTAATTTCTCCTTCCCTGTTCTCTCAAGTTGATGTCCATGGTGATTTAGTATTTCTGAATGTCAGACTTTGCCACCTGATCCCAAAATTAAGACTGATTTTTTCCCCACATAAAAGACTAAAGCTTTCCCAGAGGACTTCGCGTTACAGACTGACAGGCACAGCAAAAACAATTGACGGTATTTTTGGTAATTCAAAGACTTGTAGATTCTGATCTCACTTCACGTATTCTTACGTAGAAAATAATAAAATATAGATGCTATTAAATATTTATATTTGCTGGTCGTTGAAAGGGCCTTTGAAAGCACCGCATAAGAAGCCAAACTTTCAGCTGCTGCAGATCTGCACAGTGCAGAAGTCAGCACAAATACAGCACAACTTAAAACATACTGAAGATCTGCCTCAGTTACTCAAACTTCCATTTGGAAATGCCAGTTTGTATTTGGCATGTTCTTGCTAATAAATCACTTCCAGCAGTCTGTCAGCAGGTTTTCGTATTTTTTCACCCCCTCTCCACTTCATCAAGCAGGATTAGCATTTGAAATACCATGCTAGATCAAATAGCCAGTGTACTTTGCTGAAGTATTACAATGAATAAAATTATGACCAAATTGCTCTTATGCCCAGCAGGAGTGCAAATTCTCTGAGGGAAGACAGTAAAATCTTAGGAAAAAAGACTTTACTTTCTTTCTAAGAAAGTAAATCACTTTGGGCAACTGCATGAAATGGACGGATCTCGACATAGATGTGCCACATACTCCAATGTCACAGTCACATGTAACATGAACAATACCATCCAGAATCCAGTCATAGAGGATTTCTTCCTTGCTTTTAAGTGAATGCCAAGTGTGATGTTTGGAACGCCTCATTTAAGGCAGAATTTTGACACTGGCTACAGGAATAGGAAGCACATTTGATGAGCCAGCAGAATATTCAACTGCAAAACAACAGGGGGGCTGTTCGGCCACGGATGGGCTGCAGTGAGAAGCCCGCAGCAACATTCCTTTTCCATAACCTCGCTGCTCGCTCTCTGCTGTGCTGCGGTCAAGGCACCGAAAGATTCAGATCCACCCACTCAAGATGGTGGGATGACCTGGCACTGGAACCCAGCCGCTATCACCCTGTTCCTTTTTTGTAAGGAATTCTGGCATAACCCTAAAAGCATCTCATTGGGTGTCTTCGACGAGCGCTCAGCAGGTTTTTCATTCAGGGACTGCTTCACTTTCCAGGTCTCTTCTCCCTGCGAAGCGGGGAGGGGAAGCACATGGCCGCCGGGACACGGCTCCGTGAAGGTCGGCTGCTCAGCGCCCCGGCGACACCCGCTCCGCAGAGCCGGGGACCGCGCTCCCTCTGGAGCGGCTCCACGGGGAGACCGCGTCCTTCCCGGGCAGGATCCCTGCGGGGCGGGGAGCGGCAAGAGCCGATCCCCCTTCACCGCAAAGGAGGGCAGCCCCCGGGCACAGCTCGGGAGAGGCGGAGGCAGCGGTGCAGGGCAGGGGGAGAGAGGGCCGAGCGTCTC